>JAUMJK010001106.1:0-59208 GCA_033558105.1 Coccyzus lansbergi
AAGTACTCCGGCACGCATGCGCAGTGGCTACATGCTAGACGCCAAGGACTCCGGCACTCATGCGCAGTGGCTACATTCTAGGCCGCAAGTACTCCGGCACGCATGCGCAGTGGCTACATTCTAGGCCCAAGGACTCCGGCACGCATGCGCAGTGGCTACACTATAGTCACCAAGGACTCCGGTACGCATGCGCAGTGGCTACATTCTAGGCCGCAAGTACTCCGGCACGCATGCGCAGTGGCTACATTCTAGGCACCAAGTACTCCGGCACGCATGCGCAGTGGCTACACTATATTCACCAAGGACTCCGGTACGCATGCGCAGTGGCTACATTATAGGCTCCAAGTATTCCGGCACGCATGCGCATTGCGTCTTTCTGGGTGTCACCATGCTGTACGGCACGCATGCGCACTTGTGGGATGCTCAGTGCTGCCGCTTCGTGGCCGTTGAGCGGTACCGCAACCCGCGGCGCGGGCGGGACGGGACGACCCCCAGGGGCGGGCGAGCCGGGACGGGAGGGGCGGGGCTGGGCACTTCTTGGGGCGGCTTGGATCCTCGCGCAGCCTTTCGGGACTGCTCTGCTCTTCGCTGCCCTTCGGCCGACGGGTGCTGGAGCTGGGAGAGGGGCAGCGACCCCCGTGCGCCCCCAGGGCCCCCGCGTGAACGGCTGGAGCGGGGCTGGGCTCGGGTGAGTCCGAGGCGCCCGGAGAGGCGCGGCTCGAGGGCGGGGGGTGCGGGAGCGGCGCGGGGGAGCTGTGTGTGACCGGCGGCGCCGCTCGGGGCTCGCTGTCCGTGAGCCGCGCTCCGCCCGGGGCCGGGATGTGTTTGGCTGCCCCCGGGGCTCGGGCTGAGGGGCGGTCGGGGCTGTGTCTGCGCTCGGCCTGCGTCCCCACGGGGTGGGAAATCCCCGCTTGGGAGTGGGAGGAAGGAGGCGGGGAAGGGCAGGAGGGGTGGGAGGGGGAAAGCAGGGGGGAGCAGGGGGCAAAATGGGAGGAGAAGCGGGGAAGGAGCGGAAAGGGAGATTTGGAAAGCACTTTAGTGTTGTCAGTCTAGAGACAGCAAGAGGGGGGCGGTTGGTCACTTTTTTGGAGTGTCGGGCGCGGTGGCAAGAGCTGCAGGGGCAGGGGGGGTTCATTTCAACCAGGGTTACTTGGAGTATTTTGCACTAGCACCTTTTTCCTTTTGCTTTGATAGCCTTAAGCTCGATCATGGTGAGGATGGGACTGAGTGCCTGTGGGTTAAAATCAGAGGAACCCTCAAGAAGGTGGATATTGTGATGGAGATGGAGTTGGACTAGAAGATCCGATGGGTCTCTTCCAACCTGGTTGTTCTGTGATTCTGTGATTCTGAGTCTGTTACCAACCACCCAGACAAGGAGAAGCAGCTGGTGAGCTCTTCTCTAAGCAACTGGGGATCGTCTCAAGGTCGCTACCTCTTGTCGTCGTGGCAGACTTCAATCTTCTGGATATCTGCTGAAAAGACCATACAGCGGAGAGGAAACAGTCTAGGAGGTTCCCGGAGTGTGTGGAAAACAACTTCCTCATGCAACTGGTGAGTGAGCTGAGAAGGGAAGGTGCCCTCCTGGAACTGCTGCTTGTGTACAGAGAAGGCCTTGTGGGGAATGTGGTGGTAGGAGGAAGCCTGGGACAAAGCGATCACGAGATGATGGGGTTTTCTGTTCTAGGTGAGGTGAGGAGGGGGATTAGCAAGGCAGTCACATTAAACTGCCAGAGAGCAGACTTTGTACTGTTCAAAAGGCTGGTTGTCAAAGTCATGTGGGAGACAACTAGAAATCAAATTGGCTAAGTCTGTTAAAGGTAAAAAAAAAAAATCATTCTATAAATACATTAACAATAAAAGTAGGACTAGGGAGAATATTCAGTTCCTATTGGATGCAGAAGGAACAACAGTGACAACAGGGGATAAGGGCAAGGCTGAGGTACTTAATGCCTTCTTTGCCTCAGTCTTTAATAGTAAGGAAGGTTGTTTCCTCTGTGTACAAACCCAGGAGTTAGAGGAGCAGAATGAGGCTCCCATGATCCAAGAGGAGATAGTCAGAGCCTTGCTTGCCCAGCTAGACACCCACAAGTCCATGGGGCCAGATGGGATCCACCCAAGGGTATTGAGAGAGCTGGTGGATGTGCTGCCAAACCCCTTTCCGTCATCTTCCAGCAGTCCTGGCTGACTGGGGCAGTTCCACTGAACTGGAGGCTGATGTTGTGCCCATCTATAAGCAGGGATGCAGGGAGAATCCAGGGAACTCCAGGCTTGTCAGTCTGACCTCAGTGCTGGGAAAAGGCATGGAACAGGTGATCTTGAGTGCTATTATGAGGCACATGCAAGAGAACTGGGTGATCAGGCCTAGTCAACATGGGTTCATGAAAGGCAGGTCTTGCCAAACTAATCTGATCGCCTTTTGTGACAAAGTGACCTGCACACTGGACGAGTGGATGTAGTCTTGGACTTCAGTGGAGCCTTTGACGCAGTTTCTCGCAGCATTCTGCTTCAGAAACTGTCACCTCTGGACTGGACAGGTGGCATGAGGCCCCTCACCTCAAGAAGGATGTTGAGGCTTTGGAGCGAGTCCAGAGAAGAGCAATGAAGCTGGGGAAGGGGCTGGAGAACAGGCCTTATGAGGTACGGCTGAGAGAGCTGGGGGTGTTTATCCTGGAGAAGAGGAGGCTGAGGGGAGACCTCATTGCTCTCTACAACTACCTGAAGGGAGGTCGTGGAGAGGAGGGAGCTGGGCTTTTCTCCCAAGTGACAGGGGACAGGATGAGATGGAATGGCCTCAAGCTCCTCCAGGGGAAGTTCTGGCTGAACATCAGGATAAAATTGTTGACAGAAAGTGTTATTGGGCACTGGCAGAGGCTGCCCAGGGAGGTGGTTGAATCACCTTCCCAGGAGGGGTTTAAGGGACGGGTGGACAAGGTGCTGAGGGACATCATTTACTGACTGATGGGAATAGTTGGACTTGATGATCCAGTGGGTCCTTTCCGACCTATGGATTCTATGATTCTTTTTGTTTTGTCAACAGAGATTCTGACAGAAGTATTGATGATGAGAGAGCTCCTGTGGGATCCCGAGGCCTCCTTAGAGAGAGAGGAAGAAGTGGCATGGCGGTGCCCTCCAAGGCAGCAGCTTTCAGGTATGTGGCTTTCTCAGGACTCACTCTTCTTTGATAATCACCATCGATCATGTTGACGGCGTGAGTTGGAGTGTTCTCTGCTTTGTGTTAGCATGTGACAGCATTGCATTCAGTGAACTCTGGATTGAGACAACAATACTAGGGTGCCAGAGGCTTCGCCAGCCGAACCTGTGCATGCCACATGCCATAAACATGCCGCATGCCAAGGCCACGCCACACACATGCAATTCAGCCCCTGCGCACATTGTGCTGCCCCCATGCACACGCCATGCACATGCCAGGCTAGTGCCACAATCACCCCATGCACGTGCTTTGAATATGCAGGCAGCATGACACTCACGCCCCAGAGCGCTTGTACATATCGCAATATGCCACACAGGCCGTGCGCATGTTATGTACGTGCTGTGGACATGCCATCCACACACAAGGCATACACTAGCACACACCATGAGGATGACACACCAGCCATGCACATGCCACGCACATGCCTTGCACACACAAGGAACATACCACACACATATTGCATATGCAAGCAACATGCCACACATATGCCACTGCTTCCATGCCCATTCCAGGCTCATGCCACAACAGTAAAGCGCATGTCACGCACACACCTTCCACATGCAGGCAACATGCCATGCACACCACACACTCCATGTGTATGTTATATATGGGCCATGTACATACCATACACATACCACACACACACCAGACGCACTGCAAGCACACCGCACACACACTGAGAGGGGAAGGGGAGATTTGGAAGGTGCTTTTATGTTGTTAATGTAGAGAGAACCAGGAGGGCGGTCGCTTCTTTGATTCCCTTCTATAACCAGGCTTCTTTGCATTTAAAACCCTTCTGTGTCACAGCATTTTACAACGGTGCAACATCCGTTACGCTTGGTGCAGAGCCTCTTGGTTCAGACATTTCTGTTTCCAGTTACGCAGGATACCTGTTTAAGCTTCTCTTCTATTTTGAGGCTTAACATCTTTTTAGACTTCTTTTTAGTGTTTGTGTTAAACTATGTCCCATAACAGCAGTACGGAAGAGGAATTGTTGCATTCTTAACAGTGACTGCAGAGTTAAGGTACCTCAAGTGCCTCGGGGATATGCAGACGTGCCACTTAGAAGTCCCTCATCTTTGCAGAGCTCTATGGAACCTTCCCATCTCTCTCATACGCTCACAGCAGAAGAAGAGGAGGGCACCCACGGGTGAAACAGAAGCGATTACTGTTCAGGTGAGAGGAGAAACGTTCACTTTGTGGCTCTGAGTGCGGGTGATGTTAGTGATGCTGACTCCTGGTTTGGGAAGTGGCTTCCATTTGTTCCTCTGTGGATGAGGGCTCGGTGTATCAGCCTGGCTTCTGCGCCAGTGGCATGATTCTGTCATTGATCACATCATTGTTCATTGTGCGTGGCCGGGGGGGATTGGGGGTGTTTGTCTGTTTTTGTACTTAAGCTCCGAATGTCACCTGTAACTGGATAAATGAGTCTGTTAGCATTGTGATGGTATTCGAGGCAGCATTAAAAATTCCTTAACATATTGTGCACATCTCTCTCTCCTCGCAGCCCCAAAAGCCAGTCTGGAGAATGTCCTTGCTGCAGAAAGGACAGCCTTGACCTTCCTTGACCTTCCTTGGCCTTCTCCAACCGTCTCCGACCTTGATAACGCGAGCTGGAGTGTTCTCCGGTTTGGGTTAGTGCATGTTGGCATCACGTTTAGCTAATGCCAGATTGAGATGACAATACTATGGTGCCAGGGGCTTTGCCAGCCAAACCTCTGACTGTCTTGGAGTGACAGGAAGAGCTAGAGGAGCATGGTGGTCTCAGACCTGCCTGGTACAGCTCGGAGCTTGCTGGGCACCGGGGAGTTGGGCGCAGTGGCAGGAGTGTCGGTTGGGGGTTCATTTCAAGCACAGTTACTTGGAGTACTTTGCCGTAACAACTCCTTCCTTTTGCTCTGTCAGCAGAAAGAACCCGACAGAAGTGTTGGTGATGAGATAACCCCTGCAGGATCCCGACCCCTCTCCAGGGAGAGGGAGAGAAGCGTCGTGGCAGTGACCTCCGGGCGAGCAGCATTCAGGTACGTGGCTTTCTCGGGACTCGTCTTTGCTAATTACTATTGATCGAGTTGATGGAGCGAGCCAGAGCGTTCTCTGTGTCCAGCTAGTGCGTGACGGCATCGCCATGCCAGATTGAGATGACAGTAATAGAGTGTGATGTGCTTCACCATCCGAACCTGTGCGAAGGGAAGCGTTGCTTGCAACGTGGGGAACAGAATTGTTCGTGGCGCCAGCAACAAAAAGGGAACTATGAAGTAACCCCAAGAGGGATTATGTGAGAGCACACTAAAGGAGCCAGTGTTGCTGTTGAGCTGTCTTCAGACCGTTCTTTCAAGTTTCCCTGTTGCAAACTGACTTCAAGGTAACTTTGCAGCTGCTCTGAAAAAAGCTGCCAAACCCAGCGAGCAAAACCAGCTCTGCAAATGACAGAGGCAGCCCTGCTGAGCTGGCTGGGTTTCTGAGCTCTACAAGCATAGTCTTGGGATCGGAATGAGCACCGATGATCCCCTCCACTGCCAGTTTCACCCTCGTCAAACCTGCAAACGTTTGCTTCCTTTAACTTTGATTGCTGTTTTCACAGGTTCACGAGGCAAACACGGTGTGCGAATAAATACCACAGCGTAGGAGTGAAGCCCGGCAACCGGCCACTGACCATGCCAAAGCCTCCTGATGTTTCAGGTAGATGCTGGCGCAGATGGGCGTGCGTGTGACTGTAGGAGGGGAGTCTTGTCATTCTCCGCTCTCTTGACAGGCAGAGAAGAGTGGGAGCTTTTGCTTTTGTGCGGCTGCTCGGTCTCGATCTTACACTCGGCTCCGTTCTTGTTATGCTTGACATGCGGGCAGGGGCGAGCTCCATCTGAGGCACGGCACATGGAAAGTGCCGTGTGGTTTCCGTGGTCTCGCTTTGCGTTCAGGCATCTTGTCGTCTGGAAGCCAAACCAGGCTTTGTTCCTTCCTATAAATATCATGTGCCTGAACTAAACCAAAATTCCTCACCCGATCGCTGCTCCTCTCTGCCAGGCTGAGTCCTTTTCCTGCAGAGGCTTTGGTGACAGGCACTTGTTGAACGGGCGCTGACGTGTGTGTCTGGAAGAGCTGCCTCGCCGTCGCACCTTTCACTTCCACGCACGTGTTTCTCATGGAGGGGGCAAGATGTTTTACCAGTTGGATTTCCTTCTTTGTTTTTTTTCTGGGTGCTTTGCCTTTTGCCTAGAGTTTCTGGTTATGGGATGATTTGTTGTTGTTCCTCATTCTGTGTGGAATGATGCATTGGCCCTAGGGTCTCTGCAGTCTCCACCAGGCACTTCGTGGGCGATAATACTCTGGAATTAAGTTTGTCAACCTAGGATAGGAAGTTGAGTCTATGGGTTGGTGGAAGTGTCAGCCCTTTCGGGAGAGGGACAAGTGTGTGTCGGCACTTTCGGGAGAGGGACAAGTGTGTGTCGGCACTTTCGGGAGAGGGACAAGTGTGTGTCGGCCCTTCCAGGAGAGGGACAAGTGTCTTCTGGCCCTTTCTGGAGGGGGACGAGTGTGTTCTGGCCCTTTCTGGAGGGGGACGAGTGTGTTCTGGCCCTTTCTGGAGGGGGACGAGTGTGTGTCAGCCCTTTCGGGAGAAGGGCAAGTGTATTCTGGCCCTTTCTGGAGGGGGACGAGTGTGTTCTGGCCCTTTCTGGAGGGGGACGAGTGTGTTCTGGCCCTTTCTGGAGGGGGACGAGTGTGTGTCAGCCCTTTCGGGAGAAGGGCAAGTGTATTCTGGCCCTTTCTGGAGGGGGACGAGTGTGTTCTGGCCCTTTCTGGAGGGGGACGAGTGTGTTCTGGCCCTTTCTGGAGGGGGACGAGTGTGTGTCAGCCCTTTCGGGAGAAGGGCAAGTGTATTCTGGCCCTTTCTGGAGGGGGACGAGTGTGTTCTGGCCCTTTCTGGAGGGGGACGAGTGTGTTCTGGCCCTTTCTGGAGGGGGACGAGTGTGTTCTGGCCCTTTCTGGAGGGGGACGAGTGTGTTCTGGCCCTTTCTGGAGGGGGACGAGTGTGTTCTGGCCCTTTCTGGAGGGGGACGAGTGTGTTCTGGCCCTTTCTGGAGGGGGACGAGTGTGTTCTGGCCCTTTCTGGAGGGGGATGAGTGTGTTCTGGCCCTTTCTGGAGGGGGATGAGTGTATTCTGGCCCCTTTCGGGAGGGGGACAAGTGTGTGTCGGCCCTTTCGGGAGGGGGACAAGTGTGTGTCGGCCCTTTTGGGAGGGGGACAAGTGTGTGTCGGCCCTTTCGGGAGGGGGACAAGTGTGTGTCGGCCCTTTCGGGAGGGGGACAAGTGTGTGTCGGCCCTTTCGGGAGGGGGACAAGTGTGTGTCGGCCCTTTCGGGAGGGGGACAAGTGTGTGTCGGCCCTTTTGGGAGGGGGACAAGTGTGTGTCGGCCCTTTTGGGAGGGGGACAAGTGTCGGCCCTTTTGGGAGTGGGACAAGTGTCGGCCCTTTTGGGAGGGGGACAAGTGTGTGTCGGCCCTTTTGGGAGGGGGACAAGTGTGTGTCGGCCCTTTTGGGAGGGGGACAAGTGTGTGTCGGCCCTTTTGGGAGGGGGACAAGTGTGTGTCGGCCCTTTTGGGAGGGGGACAAGTGTGTGTCGGCCCTTTTGGGAGGGGGACAAGTGTGTGTCGGCCCTTTTGGGAGTGGGACAAGTGTTGGCTCTTTTGAGAGAGGGACAAGTGTGTGTTGGCCCTTTTGAGAGAGGGACAAGTGTGTGTCGGCCCTGTCGAGAGAGGGACAAGTGTGTGTCGGCCCTGTCGAGAGAGGGAGAAGTGCTTGCATGCCTTGCACACACAAGCAACATGTCACACATGCCACACGTGCCGTGCAGGCTGGAACTGGGAGTGGGACAGCACCACATGTCCCTCCCGTTCCCCCCAAACCCTCCTGTCCCTGCCTGGGGTGCTGTGCAGGGCCCAGGGGAGGGCAGGGATACACAGCCTTTCCTCTTATGTCTGCTCACTTTTTTTATTTTCTCTCTGACAGCTTTATTGGACTTGAGTTTTAGCCTCGTGACTTCGCATAAGAGGTGACTGAACGTGACAGGAAGACTGCTGGGAAAATGGCAAGAAGAGGATGGAGAAGAAACAGTGGAACACGCCCTCTAGAGTTTGCTGCTCATCCCGCTGCTCAGAAATGGGAGTGTCTCTGAATTTGCTACTGCATGAGACAGATGAAAGAAGTTTAATAGAAGTTCAGTTCTATCTAAATGTTAGATGGGACTATGCTTATGTAAAACATATTGTATGTAACTGTTCCCAATACACTTCAACGCACTATGTCTCAGCACCTAGAATATGGAAGGAATCTTTTAATCTGTACAGTTTTTTAACAATGGTAATTGATGTTTAGTGGCTTAATAACATCTGTAATTTTATATAATTTCAGTCAAGCCTGGCTGTCATACACTGAGCTTTCAGTAAACCACCAAGATTTTATATTTAGGAGTAATTTCTTACCCATCCTAAGTGAGATGCTATAGTTTTTCTTGTTAAAAGGGTGGGTCTTGTTCAGAAACCTCTGAAGGTAATAGTTGGGTTGGTTAAGTCTGTACCACACCCATGGTCAGCAATTAGGTACAGGTGAAGGGTTTGCCCTTAAAAGGCCTCTTGATTTCAAGCTGACTCTCACCTGCAGCTCGAGCATTCAGTGAAGGAAGGGGCTGCAGAATCCTGCCTTTCTTTCTTTCTGCGCTGGGTTTGGAACAGTCGTGTGGTTTTCTTCGTGGTGCATTTGAGCCACTGTCATGGTATCTTCTGTGAGATTCAGGTAATGATTTTGCTTGTGGATTTGCTTTTTAGTCTTAGAGTAAAATTGTTTTGCAATAAGGCAGCTTCAGAGAAATGTTACCACAAACATTTGCATCCAATGTTGTCTTTCTTTGTTCCTGTATTATTAGTAGAAATAGGGATTTTTTTTTTAGCTATTTTTTTTTAATCTTCTGGGGCCCTAAGGGCTTAGGCTCAGCCTAAATAAGATTAGCTTGCCTTTATTGCCAGGATTTTTTTTTTCTTAATCTACCTCAGTACCAGAGGACTCAGAGGAGGTAAATATGAGAGCAGTATGAAAAATACTTCTGGGGATAGTTAGTAAACTATTCACCAGTAGGGCTGTGACAACTGTACCAGGCAAGTTATTGGAAATGGTAACAAAGAACAGAATTAGAGGATATGGATAAGTGTGGTGTTTGGGGTGATCCTACTGCATGGATCTGTCAGAGTTTTTTTGAGGAAAACTGCAATCGTGTAAATTAGGATAATTTGGTTGATGCTGCTTTATCTACTGTTTAGATGATGTTTTCTCAAGAGCAGGAAGAAATAGCTACTCCTATACACTAGCTAAAACTACGTATGGAGCTTTTTTTCCCCAGGTGGAACTGCTGAGTTCTGTTTACTTACTGAATGGGAGTGTTGGTGGGGGTTGAATTTCTGCCCTCTTTTGTGCTTTTTTGTTGGTGTTTAACTCCTGCTCAGAACTGAAAATGTTTTGAGTAGAGAGAACGTAAGAGGGTTTAGATGTAGTGCCTACTTCTACAAGAATTGTACTGTTATGTAATTAGAAAATGTTTTCATTTATGTGGTGGCTGTTCCAAGTAGTTTTATGTAGAAAACCTTGTTTAAAAAGCAACAACTAGTGAGCTCTGGCAGGGGGGTTAAGGTTGTTCGGGCAGGGTAAATGAACGTGGTCCAGAAACACTGCTTTTTGGTCAAGTGAGTAAAATAGAAACTGAATAATGCTCTTCCTTGCCAAGCTGTGTGCAGCTCTGTGTTCCGTCGTGGAATTTCCTGTTGTGTGTTTTCAGTTTAGGAAAACAGATAATTTGGTTTACGCTTTGATCAAAATACTTTGCTGCGCTGCTTTTCTGATAGTACTCTCAGGATAACAATCGTGAGGGGTTTTTTTTTTCCATATTTTATGTATTTTATTGCATGATATTTTAGACTACAGTGCCTAACAAAACTGCTACAATTTTACTGTAAACAGCTCAGCCCTAACTTGGCGTCTGCCATTTCTAGAAGTTGTTCCAAAATCATCATGTGGCTTGGCACAGTTAAATACAATTGGCAATCTCTATTCTGTGAAGGTACTTAATGGAGCCATTGTGCAGAGTGAGCTGGTTTTCGCATTGGGATGCAGTGAGGTTTATACAAGTTAGGGTCGGGGTCAGGAGTCAGTGTTGGGGTCAGGGTTAGGGTCGGGATTAGTGTCAGGGTCGGGGTGGGGGTCTGGGTCGGGCTCAGTGCCAGGGTCAGGGTTGGGGTCAGGGTCGGTGTCGGGATAACGGTCAGGGTTGTCATAAGGGATCAGGGTCGGGGTAAAGGGTCAGGGTTAGAGTTGGGGTTAGTGTCAGGGTCAAGGTCGGTGTCGGGATTAGGGTTGTGATCAGGGTTGAGGTCAGGGGTCAGGGTTGTGGTCAGCGTCAGGGTTGGGGTCAGAGTTAGTGTCAAGGTCGGGGTCAGGATTGGGGTCAGGGGTTGGTGTTGGGGTCAGGGTAAGGGTCAGGGTTGGGGACAGGGTCAAAAGGTCAGGGTCATGGTCAGTGTCGGGGTTAGGGTTGGGGTTATTGTCAGGGTTGGTGTCATGGTTGGGGTCAGGGTTTGGGTTGTGGTCGTGGTCAGGTATAGGGGTCAGCGTCGGGGTCAGGGTATGGGTCGTGGTCAAGGTCGGGTCAGGGTCAAGGTTAAGGTTAAGGTTGGGGTGGGGGTCAGGGTCACGGGTCAGGGTTAGGGTCAGAGTTAGTGTGTGGGTTAGGGTAAGTGTCAGGGTTCTGGTCAGGGTCGAGGTCAGGGGTCAGGTATAAAAGTCAGGGATGGGGTTAGGGTCAGTGTCGGGGTTAATGTCAGGGTTGGGGTAAGGGTCGGGCTCAGTGCCGAAGTCAGGGTCGGGGTCAGGATCAAGGTTAAGGTTAGGGTTGGGGTCAGGGTTGGTGTTAGGGTCGGGGTCAGGGTTGTGGTCAGCGTCGGGGTTGGGGTCAGAGTTAATTTCAAGGTCGGGGTCAGGAGTCAGGGTCGGGATCTGGGTCAGGGTCAAAAGGTAAGGTCAAAAGGTCAGGGTTGGTGTCCAGGTCAGGGTCGTGGGCAGGGTTGGGGTCAAGGTTGGTATCAGGGGTCAGGGTAGGGGTCAGTGTTAGTGTCAGGGCTAGTGTCAGCGTTGGTGTCAGGATCAGGGTCAGTGCCGGGGTCGTGGTCAGGGGTCAGGATCAGGGATCAGGGTCGTGGTCGGGGTCAATGTTGGGGTCAGGATCAGGGTCAGGGATCAGGGTCGTGGTCAGGGTCAATGTTAGGGTCAGGGGTTGGGGTCAGGAGTCAGGGATGGGGTCAGGGTCAGTGTTAGGGTCAGAGTTGGGGTCAAGGTTAGGGTTGTGGTCAAGGTCAGGGATGGGGTTAGGGTCAGTGTCGGTGTCAAGAGTCAGGGTTGGGGTCAGAATCGGGGTCAGGGGTTGGGGTAAGGGTCAGGGTCGTGGTCAGCATCGGGGTCAGGAGTTGGGGTCAGTGTCGGGGTCAGGAGTCGGGGTCAGCAGTCAGTGTCGGGGTCAGGGTGAGGGTTGGGGTAAGGGTTGAGGTCAGGGTCGAGCTCAGTGCCTGGGTAAGGGTCAGGGTCATGGTCAGGGTCGAGGTCAGGGATCAGGGTCAGGATCGGGATAGGTCAGTGTCGGGGTTGAGGTAAGGGTCAGGGTTGTGGTCAGGGGTTGGTGTCAGTGTCGGGGTCAGGGTTGGGATGAGTGCTGGGGTCAGGGTCAGTGTTGCGGTCAGGGTCAGGGTCGTGGTCAGCGTCGATGTTAGGGTCAGGGGTTGGGGTCAAGGGTCAGGATTGGGGTCATGGGTAAGTGTCAGGGTCGGGGTCAGGCTCAGTGCCGGGTCCAGGGTCAGGATCAGGGCTGGGGTCAGGGTCGTGGTCAACATCAGGGGTCGGTGTCAGGGTAAGGGGTTGGGGTCAGGGTCGGGGTCAGCATCAATGTTAGGGGGTGGGGTAAAAGTCGGGATCGGGGTCAGGGTTAGGGTCAAGGTCGGGGTCAGATATCGGAGTCAGGGATGGGGTTGGGGTCAAGGTGGCGTTCAGGGGTCAGGGTCGAGGTCAGTGTCGGGATTAGTGTCAGGGATCAGGGTCGGGGTTAGGGTCAGGGTCAAGGTCAGCGGTCAGGGATCAGTGTTGGGGTGGGGATCAGGGTCGGGCTCAGTGCCGGGTTCAGGGTCAGGGTCGGTGTCGCGGTCAGGGTTAGAGTTGGGGTTAGTGTCAGGGTCGGGGTCAAGGTCGGTGTTGGGATCAGGGTTGTGGTCAGGGTTGAGGTCAGGGGTCAGGGTTGTGGTCAGCGTCGGGGTTGGGGTCAGAGTTAGGGTAAGGGTCAGGGTTGGGGACAGGGTCAAAATGTCAGGGTCGGTGTCCAGGTCAGGGTCTGGGACGTGGTCAGTGTCGGGGTTAGGGTCAGGGTCGGGGTCAAGGTTGGCATCAGGGTTAGGGTTGGGGTTATTGTCAGGGTTGGTGTCGTGGTTTGTGTCGGAGTCGGGGTCAGCATCGGGGTCAGGGTTGGAGTCAGCGTCAGGATCAGGGTCAGTGTCAGGGATCAGAGTCAGGGATGGGGTTAGGGTCAGCATCGGTGTCAAGGTCGGGGTCAGGGGTCGGTGTCGAGGTAAGGGTCAGGGTTGTGGTCAGTGTCAGTGTCGGGGTTAGAGTCAGGGTCGGGGTCAAGGTCGGGTCAGGAGTCAGTGTCTGGATCAGGGTCGAGGTTAGGGTTAGGGTGGGGATCGGGGTTGGGGTCGGGGTCATGGGTCAGGGTTAGGGTTGAGGTTAGTGTCAGGGTCAGGGTTCTGGTCAGGGGTCAGGTATAAAAGTCAGGGATGGGGTAAGGGTCAGTGTTGGGGTCAATGTCTGGGTAAGGGTCAGTGTCAGGGTCGGGGTTAGTGTCAGGGTCGGGGTCATGGTTGTGGTCAGGGTCGAGGCCAGCGTTGGGGTCAGAGTTAGTTTCAAGGTCGGGGTCAGGAGTCAGGGTCGGGATCAAAAGGTAAGGTCAAAAGGTCAACAGGTCAGGTCAGAAGGTCAAAAGGTCAACAGGTCAGGTCAAAAGGTCAGGGTTGGTGTCCAGGTCAGGGTCATGGTCAGCGTCGGGTTCAAGGTTGGTATCAGGGGTCAGGGTTGGGGTCAGGGTTGGTGTCGGGGTCAGGGGTAGGGATCAGGGTCAGTACCAGGGTCGGGGTCGAGATCAGGGTCAGGGATCAGGGTTAATGTTAGGGTCAGGAGTCAGGGACAGGGTCAGGGTCAAGGGTAGGGTTGTGGTCAAGGTCGAGGTCAGGGATCAGAGTCAGGGTTGGTGTTGGGGTAAGAGTCGGGGTCAGGAGTCAGGATTGAGGTCAGGGGTCGGGGTAATGGTCAGGGTCATGGTCAGCATTGGTGTCAAGGTCAGGATCAAGAGTCAGGGATGGGGTCGGGTTCAGGGTCAGTGTTGGGGTCGGGGTCAGGGTCGGGGTCAAGGTCAGGGATCAGAGTCAGGGATGGGGTTAGGGCCAGTGTCGGGGTCAAGGTTGGGGTCAGGTGTTGGGGTCGGTGTCAGGGTAAGGGTCGGGGTCAGAATCAGGGTCAGGGGTTGGGGTAAGGGTCAGGGTCGTGGTCAGCATCGTTGTCAAGGTCGGGGTCAGTGTCGGGGCTAGGGTCAGGGTCAAGGTCGGGGTCAGCAGTCAGTGTCCAGGTCAGTGTTGAGGTCAGGGTTAGGGTTGGGGTTGGGGTAAAGATTGGGATCAGGGTTGAGGTCAGGGATCAGGATCGAAGTCAGTGCCGGGGTAAGGGTCAGGGTCATGGTCAGGGATCAGGGTCAGGATCGGGATAGGTCAGTGTCGGGGTTGGGGTAAGGGTCAGGGTTGTGGTCAGGGGTTGGTGTCGGTGTCAGTGTTGGGGTCAGGATCAGTGCCGGGTTCAGGGTCAGGGTCGTGGTCAGTGTCAATGTTAGGGTCAGGGGATCGGTGTCGGGGTCAGGGGCCAGGCTCAGTGCCGGGTCAAGGGTCAGGATCAGGGTTGGGGTAAGGGTCAGGGTTGTGGTCAGGGATCAGGGTCGAGGTCAGTGGTCAGAGATCAGCGTCAGGGTAAGGGTCAGGGTCATGGTCAGCATCGGGGTCAGGGGTCGGTGTCAGGGTCGTGGTCAGTGTCGATGTTAGGGTCAGGAGTTGGGGTCAAGGTCGGGATCAGTGTCAGAGTCAGGGGTCAGGTTTGGGGTCAGGGTTGTAGTTAGTGTCAGGGTTGGGGTCAAGGTCGGGGTTGTGATCGGGGATGGGGTCAGGGGTCAGGCTCAGTGTCCGGGTTAGGGTCAGGGTCGAGGTCAGGGGTCAGATATCATAGTCAGGGGTGGGGTTAGGGTCAGCGTCGGGGTCAAGGTTGGTTTCAGAGGTCAGTGTCGGGGTAAGGGTCAGGGTCAAAAGATCAGGTCAAAAGGTCAAAATGTCAGGGGTCAGAGGTCAAGGGTAAGGGTAAAAGGTCAGGCATGAATTGGTTAAAGGTCAGGGTTCAGGGGTCAAGGCATCAAAGGTCAGGGTTAAGATTAGCATTAAGTTTAGCTTTTGGTTTAGGGTTAGGGTTACTGTTGGGTTGGGGTTAAGGCCCACAGCCCATTCTAGAGACCCCCAGGACCCTTCGAAAGGCCCCCAGGCCATTCCAGAGACCCCCAGGACCCTGTTAAATCCCCCCAGAACCCTTCTAGATCTCCCCAGAACCCTTCTAAAGGCCCCCAGACCTTTCTAGAGACTTACTTTGAGTTACTTTATCACAGAAGGTGATCAGATTTGTTAGGCAAGACCTGCCTTTTGTGAACCCGTGTTGTATGGATCTTATTGATATGCTGTTTAAAATCGTATCTCAGAGAGTAAAATATTCACTGTAATCTGGACAAGTTTTTAACAAGGATTATTGACACTTAATGGATAAATAAAGTATATGCAGTTAACTTATGTAATTTAAGTCAAGCCTAACCGTGCTACTCATATAAAAAACTTTCATTAAACCACGAACACATGACATTTAAAGTTTCCCGCTGACAACAGAGAGCTTGGCTCTCTCCACTGCGCATGCGGCACCCGGGCCGCAGTACCGCTTTTCGGTCACCCGGTGGCAGCAGAGAGCCGCGTTTATAGGTACGCCCTGCAGTACCGCGATTGTGCCACCTGGAGGCAGCAGAGAGACGAGCTAATCAATTCAGGCTGCGCTTCTCTTCGTCCTTCATTCTCTGTCCTTCAAATTCCAACACAGTTTCTCACAGCATTCTGCTTCAGAAACCGTCACCTCTGGCCTAGACAGGCGCACACTCTCCCGGGTGGAAAACCGGTTGGATGGAGGGCCCAGAGAGCGGTAGGAAATGGTGTTAAATCTAGCTGCAGGCCAGTGATAAGCAGTGTTCCCCAGGGCTCAGTGCTGGGTCCAGCCCTATTCAATGTCTTTATCAATGACCCGGATGAAGGCATCGAGTGCTCCCTTAGCAAGTTTGAGGATGACACTAAGCTGGGGAGAAGCGTGGAACTGCTGGAGGGTTGGGATGCTCCAAAGCGATCTGAAGAGGCTGCTCCATGGGCAGAGTCATAGAGTCATAGAACAACCAGGTTGGAAGAGACCCACAGGATCATCGAGTCCAACCGTTCCTATCAAACACTAAACCATGCCCCTCAGCACCTTGTCCATCTGTGCCTTAAACCCCTCCAGGGAAGGTGAATCAACCCCCTCACTGGGCAGCCTCTGACACTGCCCAATTACCCTTTCCATGAAAAAGTTTTCCTAATGTCTAGCCTAAATCTCCCCTGGCAGAGCTTGAGGCCACTCCCTCTTGTCCTGTCCCCTGTCACTTGGGAGAAAGGGCCAGCTCCCTCCTCTCTACAATCTCCTTGCAGGTAGTTGTAGAGAGCAATGAGGTCTCCCCTCGACCTCCTCCAAGCTAAACACCCCCAGCTCTCTCAGCTGTTCCTTATAAGGCCTTTTCTCCAGCCCCTTCACTAGCTTTGTTGCTCTTCTCTGGACTCGCTCCAGAGCCTCAACATCCTTCTTGTGGTGAGGGGCCCAGAAGCGAACACAGGATTCAAGGAGCAGTCTCACCATTGCTGAGTACAGAGGGAGAATAACCTCCCTTGAGTCCAGTGGCATGAGGTTTAACAAGGCCAAACGCCAGGTCCTACTTCTATGATTCTACGCATTGCATAATCATATTCTTATGCACCATTTAGATAGAATTGAGCATCGATTAAGCACCTTTGATCTGTCTCATACAGCAGCAAAATCGTAGAGACTGTGCTATTTCTCAGCAGCCAACGAATCAGCAAACTCTAAAGGGCATTTTCAACTTTTCGTTATTGGTTCTATTCTTGCCCTTCTCCCAACCTTACCATTGCATGCAGCCCCATCTTTTGTGTAGTCATCAGGCTAAAATGTCGAAACTGAGAAGCTAACCGCAATAGCAGACCCCAGACATAAGAGGAAAGGTTCCAAACCTCCTGTATTTACGTCAAGGACAGAGACAGCCTCTGCTTCTATCAGCTGAGTTGCAGCCCTCCCTCTCACAGAACTAACTCGATACGATTGCTGCCTCAACATCATTAGTCAGGCTCCAGCATCAGGGGCCCGTGAATCCCAGGCACGTACAAAAAGGAAGTCAGCTCGGGTCCCGTGCCTCTGAGTTACAGAGCGCTGAGCCAGGTAGGAGGAGAGGGGAAGAAAATACCCTAAAGCTCTACTACTTCAGACATCTTGAAGATATCAACACACAGACCTTTTCCACAGCACTTCTCTGAGCAGAAGCTTAGAGGAACATTTCAGCTTAAGAGTGTTATACAGCTACATGTATACATAAAAAAGAGCTGACTATTTTGAAAGGCACAAGGAGCCCTACAGACAGACAGAGGATTATAGAAAAGGGCAAGGACTAGCACAAAGATTCAGAAACAGCAAGAGGAGTAAAGGAGAGCGTCGAGATACAGAATGAATGTAAAAGCTGGAACAGCAACAGTGAGCAATACACAGAGATAGAGAAAGAAAAAGAGAGATGGAAAGAGAGAAAAAAAAAGAGAGAAAGAAAAGCAAAGCATTTTCAGGTGCAGAGAAAGAACAAACTGCTAGGATCAAGCCAGTGAAATTGTGGGGGAAAAGAACGAGAAATACAGAACAGGACAAAGATGGAAAAGAAAAAAAAAGCACGGGCAGAGAACAGATACTGAAGACTGGGGAAAAAAAGAGAAAAGAGCACAGAGAAATAAAAGGGCAGTATTATAGGGATCCTAGGAGACAAAAATTGTAGCAGCACAATAAATGAAAGCAACCAAAAAGTCCACCTTTAAAATGTTTGCTATCTAGTCCCATCACTGTCGCAACAAGCAGCAGTACAGCAAAAGCACACATACTATTATTTCCCACAGGGATGCTTTCAGGCATAGTAACAGCAGGGCTCTTGCTGAGAATGTAGAATAGAATCAAACACAGCTGCTCCCCAGACCATATTTATACCTTTGAGAGAGTTCGCCCCACCCTATTCACAGGTGATGTGTGTGAAGGGCCAGGGTGTATATAAGCCCCAGGCCTTGGCTGGGGTGGTCATTCAGCCTTGGGTTTCCCTTGAGATTGGAGCTCTGCTGCTGTTTTAACTCTTTGTGTCTGATGAGGGCATGCTGGAATGGTAAGTTTTTTTTTTTTTTTTTTAATGGTACTTTGTCTGTGGGGCAACTTGTTGCTGTTCTTTATTCTGGGGGTGGGGGATGGTGATGCATTCCTCTTAGAGTCTCTACAGTTTGTTGCTGGCACCATATGGGGGATAAAAATTTATGTTAGCTAGGGCACTGCTATTCTTGAATTGAGCTCCTAAAGCCTGGAGTAGTCTCATGTTTTGATGCTGTGCTTTTCTGTTTCTTTTTTTCTTGTAGACACTGAAGAGGAGCCCAGTGACTTCAGAATTATTTGCATTAGTGGACCTGACTTAAGCAGCTTTGGCCAAGGAGAGCTTCAGTGGTGGCCTTCTGAAAGCTAAGTTGAGGGAATAGAGTTGATAAGCAGGAGGTGGCTCGGGGATAGCATGGAGTGGTTTTGAAGGTAGCCTAGGGGAGAGGTGTGTGCAGGGAGAGTTCTCTTGGGGCAGGTGAAGGCAGAGGGGCCTATTTCACAGCCCAAACCCTGCACGGGCAGGGCAGTTCCAGCCCATATCTGGTGGTGTTGTCTAGTTTGTGTAGTCACCGTGCTGTGTCTGAAATATTCCGTAGGTCTTGATGTCCTCTTGATCCTTATACTCGGACTTGGTCCGTGCATCCTCAGCATCTTTAGGTCTTCAAAAGGGGCATCTTGCCCGTTGCGTCCACATCTCTTTGGAACCATGCACGGTTCTTTGCTTATTCAGGGCTGCCGTAGGTTCTCCCTTGGAGCCCTGTCCTTTGCCTTGCCCATTGACATGCGTGGTCCCAGGAGCACTCCTTGTTGCCTTGACTTTTCTTTTGTTCCCAGTGTAGGTCTTGTGTATTTTGGTGTTGTGGGTGTCTTTGTGTCTGGTTGGAGCTGCTCTGCCCGGTGTGTAGAGGAGGCAAAAAGAGTCAGCGGAGGTATTCTGGCCCGAATCGGGGCTTGATGTTTAGATGCAATGAGAACTTGCAGTGTAGGGCGATCTGTTACTTTGCAGAACTAGCAGCCCTAAGTGTGGTGGGTGAGGAGGGTACTTTCTGCTAGTCTCTGGAGCCACGGAGGGGGCTAACCAAATCTGCATGGGAGAAGCCATTGGAGTGGTAGCAAAGGGGGTTGAATGCTGAGAAGGTGGCAATTAATGTTTGGGTTTGGTTGTGGACTATCTTTGCTCGACTGTACTGTGCAGTCGAGGCAGTGGGAGTAAAAGCAGGCAAGAGGCTTGGAATTCTTTGTTCATTGCTGAGTGTGAGGGCGACTGCTTTGCTGTTGCATTTTTCAGAAGTAGAGGGCTGACCTGTGAGAGGGTGGACACAGATGGAGTTGTGTGCAGGTAGAGTGTCAGAGCGAGGTGGGTCTGCTGTGGTTGTCGGTGGGAAGATGTGACCAGTGGCTCTACAACTAGATAATGGGTTTTGTTTTTGCTTTGAAGGCACGCAGCAATGAGCAAAGCAAGAGAGTGTAAGAGGAGCTGGCTTGGATGAGGAGAGCACAGGTGAGTTGCGTGAAGCAGCAGTTTTGGCTCCTGTGTCTTGCAGCCTCTGAAGTCCTTTACTGCTTGTGGCTTACAGGTGGAGCACATCCTCGACATGGCAGCCCAAGATGATGGTGGCCGGGTGTGTGAGCGGTCAAGGTAATGTAGGGTGAGTTGGGATTTGCATGGAGCTTCCTTTCTCTTTGGATTATGTGCAAGCATGTATTTTCTTGCAGGTTCATCATGCGGATTCAGAGGGGCCAAGCTTTGTGTCAGCAGCTGGTGTGAGAAGGTGAGGTGGTTGTCTGGATTGGTGTCTAAGAACCCAGTGCTATGTAGCAACTCAGCCTTGCATTTCTGGTTCTGGCACGTGCTGTTCGGGGAGCCTCTAGAAAGAGGGTGAGCGTCTGAGGGGAGACTGGTTTGTTGTGAGCAGGTGCATGGGACTGTATATTTCTCATCTGCACAAAAGCTATTTTGCCTCTTGGAACTGCAGGTGCCCCAGCCCGAGACAGCTGCCCATCCTGATGTTTGAGCGAGCAAAGGGCAGGTGAGCAGCATGCGAGTTTTGCAGTGGGTGAAGTGGCAAAGTACAAGATGTTTTCAGCGAGAAGTGTGGTGTTGATGGTTGGCAATGTGTCTTCCTATTTGTTTTTCCTCTTGTAGATGCTGAAGAGGAACCCAGTGACTGCAGGATTATTTCCACTAGCGGATGTGATTTGAGCTGTTTTGGCTGAGGAGAGCTTCATTTGTGGCCCTCTGAAAGCTAAGTTGAAGGAGCAGAGTTGGGAAGCGGGAGGCGGTTTGGGGATAGCGGGGATGGGTTTTGAAGGTAGCCTAGGGGAGAGGTCTGTGCAGGGAGAGTCTTTTTGAGGTGAGTGAAGGCAGAGGGGCCTACTTGTCAGCCCAAACCCTGCACGGGCAGGGCAGTTCCAGCTTCTATCTGGTGTTGTCTAGTTTGTGTAGTCACCATGCATGCTGTGTCTGAGATGTTCTGCAGGTCTTGAAGTCCTCTTGATCCATATTTTGGTACTTGTTCTGTGCATCCTCTGCATCTTTAGGCCTTTAAAAGGCTCATCTTGCCCCGTTCATCATCACCATCTTGCCCCGTTCATCATCACCATCTTGCCCCGTTCATCATCACCATCTTGCCCCGTTCATCATCACCATCTTGCCCCGTTCATCATCACCATCTTGCCCCGTTCATCATCACCATCTTGCCCCGTTCATCATCACCATCTTGCCCCGTTCATCATCACCATCTTGCCCCGTTCATCATCACCATCTTGCCCCGTTCATCATCACCATCTTGCCCCGTTCATCATCACCATCTTGCCCCGTTCATCATCACCATCTTGCCCCGTTCATCATCACCATCTTGCCCCGTTCATCATCACCATCTTGCCCCGTTCATCATCACCATCTTGCCCCGTTCATCATCACCATCTTGCCCCGTTCATCATCACCATCTTGCCCCGTTCATCATCACCATCTTGCCCCGTTCATCATCACCATCTTGCCCCGTTCATCATCACCATCTTGCCCCGTTCATCATCACCATCTTGCCCCGTTCATCATCACCATCTTGCCCCGTTCATCATCACCATCTTGCCCCGTTCATCATCACCATCTTGCCCCGTTCATCATCACCATCTTGCCCCGTTCATCATCACCATCTTGCCCCGTTCATCATCACCATCTTGCCCCGTTCATCATCACCATCTTGCCCCGTTCATCATCACCATCTTGCCCCGTTCATCATCACCATCTTGCCCCGTTCATCATCACCTCTTTGGAACCATGCATGGTTCTTTGCTTATTCAGGGCTGCTGTAGGTTCTCCCTCAGAGCCCTGTCCTTTGCCTTGCCTGTTGGCATGTGTGGTCCCTGGAGTCCTTCCTGTTGCCATAACTGTTGTCCCCATTTCACGGTGTGTGTTTTTGTGCTCGGGGTGTCTTTGTGTCTGGTTGGAGCTGCTCTGCCTGGTGCGTAGAAGGGGCAATAAGAGTCAGTAGAGGTACTCTGGCCCGATTCTGTTCTTGATGTTTTGATGTGACAGGACATTGCAGTCTAGGGCTGTCTGTTATTTGGCAGAATGAGCAGCTGTAGGTGTGGTGTGGAGCCACAGAGGGGACAACCAAAACAGTGTGGGAGAAGCCATTGGAGAGGTAGCAAAGGGGTTTGAATGTCAAGGGAGAGACAATTAATATTTGGGTTTGGTTGTGGACTAGCTTTTCTTGGCTGTAGTGAGCAGTCGGGGCGGTCTGCGTAAAAGCATGCAAGAGGCTTGGAATACTTTGGTCATTCCTGAGTATCAGGGTGACTGCTTTGCTGTTGTTTTTCAGATATAGAGGTCTGACCTCCACACCAGAGATGGAGTTGCGTGAGGGTAGGATGTCACAGTGAGGTGGGTCTGCTGTGGTGTTTGTGGGAAGATGTGATAGGTGGCTGTATTACTAGATAATGGGTTTTGGTTTTGCTTTGAAGGTACACGGCAATGGGCAAAGCAGGAGAGTGTCGGAGGAGCTGGCTTGGATAAGGAGAGCACGGGTGAGTTGCATGAAGCAGCAGTTTTGGCTCCTGTGTCTTGCAGCCTCTGAAGTCCTTTACTGCTTGTGGCTTACAGGTGGAGCACATCCTCGACATGACAGCCCAAGATGATGGTGACCGGGTGGGTGAGCGGTCAAGGTAACGTAGCGGGAGGTGGGATATGCCTGGAGCTTCCTTTCTCTTTGGGTTATGTGCAAGCATGTGTTTTCTTGCAGGTTCATCATGCTGATTCCTAGGGGCCAAGCTTCGTGTCAGCTAAATGGTGTGAGAAGGTGAGATGGTGGTCTGGATTGGTGTCTAGGAGCCCAGTGCTATGTGGCAACTCAGCCCTGCATTTCTGGTTCTGGCAGATGCTGTTTGCGGAGCTTCTGGAAAGAGGGTGAGCGTCTGAGGGTAGACGGAGTCGTTGTGAGGAGGAGCATGGGACCGAAGCTTGCTCGTTGACACAAAAGCTGTTTTGCGCCTTGGAACTGCAGGTGCCCTAGGCTGTGACAACTGCCTGTCCTGGTGTCTGAGCCAGCAAGGGGCAGGTGAGCAGAATGCAGTTTTGCAGTGTGCTAGGTGGCATAGTACAAGATGCTGTCAGTGAGCAGTGTTGTACTGAATGTCTGGCACTGTGTTTTTCTGTTTTGTTGGTTTTTTTTGTTGTGCAGATGCTGAAGAGGAACCCAGTGACTGCAGGATTATTTCCATTATAGGATGTGATTTGAGCTGCTTTGGCTGAGGAGAGCTTCATTTGTGGCCGTCTGAAAGCTAAGTTGAGGGAGCAGAGTTGGAAGCGGGAGGCGGCTTGGGGATAGCAGAGGGTGTTTTGGAAGGTAACGTAGGGGAGAGGTCTGTGCAGGGAGGGTCCTCTTGGGGTGGGTGAAGACAGAGGGGCCCACTTGTCAGCCCAAACCCTGTATGGGCAGGGCAGTTCCAGCCTGTATGTGGTGTTGTCTAGTTTGTGTAGTCACTGTGCCGTGTCTAAGATTTTCTGCAGGTCTTGGTGTCTTCTTGATCCTTATACTCTGACTCGGTCCATGCATCCTCTACATCTTTAGGCCTTTAAAAGGCACATCTTGCCCGTTCATCTTGCCCGTTCATCTTGCCCGTTCATCTTGCCCGTTCATCTTGCCCGTTCATCTTGCCCGTTCATCTTGCCCGTTCATCTTGCCCGTTCATCTTGCCCGTTGCGTCCACATCTCTTTGGAACCATGCACGGTTCTTTGCTTATTCAGGGCTGCCGTAGGTTCTCCCTCGGAGCCCTGTCCTTTGCCTTGCCCATTGGCATGCGTGGTCCCAGGAGCCCTCCTTGTTGCAGTGACTTCTCTTTTGTCCCCAGTTCACAGTGTGTGTTTTGGTGCTCGGGGCGTCTTTGTGTCTGGTTGGAGCTGCTCTGCCTGGTGTGTAGAGGAGGTGATAGGAGTCAGCAGAGGTAGTGTGGCCTGTTTCTGGGCTTAACATTTTGATGTGACTAGATGTTGCAGTCTAGGGCAGTCTGTTTCTTGGCAGAATGAGCAGCCCTAGGTGTTGTGGGTGAGGAGGGTAGTTTCTGCTAGTCTCTCGAGCCACGGAAGGGGATAACCAAAACAGTGTGGGAGAAGCCATTGGAGTGGTAGCCAAGGGGTTTGAATGCTGAGGGAGCAGAGCTTAATGTTTGGGTTTGGTTGCGGACTAGCTTGGCTGTAATGTGCAGTCAAGGCAGTGTGAGCAAAAGCAGGCAAGAGGCTTGGAATTCTTTGGTCACTGCAGAGAGTCAGGGTGACTCCTTTGCTGTTGTGTTTTTCAGAAGTAGAGGGTTGAGCTTTGCACTGAGGGGCACGGATGGAGTTGTGTGCAGGTAGAGTGTCAGAGCGAGGTGGGTCTGCCATGGTGTCGGTGGGAAGAATATGACTGGAGGCTATGTGACTAGATAATGGATTTTGGTTTTGTTTTGAAGGCACACGGCCATGGGCAGATCAGGAGAGTGTCAGAGGAGCTGGCTGGGATGCGGAGAGCACCGGTGAGTTGCGTGAAGCAGCAGTTGTTGCTCATATGTCTTGCAGCCTCTGAAGTCCTTTACTGCTTGTGGAGCACATCCTCGACATGGCAGCCCAAGATGATGATGGCCAGGTGGGTGAGCGCTCAAGGTAACGTAGCTGGGTGTGGGATTCACTGGGAGCTGCCTTTCTCTTTGGGTTATGTGCAGGCATGTGTTTTCTTGCAGGTTCATCGTGCGCATTCAGAGGGGCCAAGTTTTGTGGCAGCTAAGTGGTGTGAGAAGGTGAGGTCGTTGTCTGGATTGGTGTGTAAGAGCCCAGTACTATGTAGCAACTCAGCCTTGCGTTTCTGGTTCTGGCAGGTGCTGTTCGGGGATCCTCTGGAAATAGGATGAACGTCTGAAGGGAGACGGTGTCGTCGTGAGGAGTGTACTTTTCACATTGGCACAAAAGCCATTTTGCCTCTTGGAAGTGCAGGTGTCCCTGTCCGTGAGAGATGCCCATCCTGATGTCTTAGTCAGCAAGGGGCAGGTGAGCAGAATGCAGTTTTGCAGTGGGCTAGGTGGCATAGTACCAGATGTTGTCAGCGAGCAGTGTGGTGGTGGTTAGCACTGTTTTTCTGTTTGTTTTGCAGATGCTGAAGAGGAACTCGGTGACTGCAGGATTATTTCCATTAGCGGATGTGCTTTGAGGTGCTTTGTCCCAGGAGAGTTTCATTCGTGGCCCTCTGAAAGCTAAGTTGAGGGAGCAGAGTTGGGAGGCAGGAGGTGGATTGGGGACAGCGGAACCGGGATTTGAAGGTAGCCTAAGGGAGAGGTGTGTGCAGGGAGAGTTCTCTTGGGGTGGGTGAAAGCAGAGGGGCCTATTTCACAGCCCAAACCCTGCACGGGCAGGGCAGTTCCAGCCTGTATCTGGTGGTGTTGTCTAGTCTGTGTAGTCACCGTGCTGTGCCTCAGATTTTTTTGCATTTCTTGATGTCCTCTTGATCCTTATACTCGGACTTGGTCCGTGCATCCTCAGCATCTTTAGGTCTTCAAAAGGGACATCTTGCCCATTCATCTTGCCCGTGGCGTCCACTCTTGGCGTTTCTCTTTGGATTATGTGCAAGCATGTATTTTCTTGCAGGTTCATCATGCGGATTCAGAGGGGCCAAGTTTCGTGTCAGCTAAATGGTGTGAGAAGGTGAGGTGGTTGTCTGGATTGGTGTCTAGGAGCCCAGTGCTATGTAGCAACTCAGCCTTGCATTTCTGGTTCTGGCACGTGTTGTTCAGGGAGACTCTGGAAAGAGGGTGAGCGTCTGAGGGGAGACTGGTTTGTTGTGAGCAGGTGTATGGGACTGTATATTTCTCATCAGCACAAAAGTCATTTTGCCTCTTGGAACTGCAGGTGCCCCGGCCCGAGACAGCTGCCCATCCTGATGTTTGAGCGAGCAAAGGGCAGGTGAGCAGCATGCGAGTTTTGCAGTGGGTGAGGTGGCAAAGAACAAGATGTTTTCAGTGAGAAGTGTGGTGTTGATGGTTGGCAATATGTCTTCCTATTTGTTTTTCCTCTTGCAGATGCTGAAGAGGAACCCGGTGACCGCAGGATTATTTCCACTAGCGGATGTGATTTGAACTGTTTTGGCTGACTAGATCTTCCTTCATGGCTGTCTAAAAGCTAAGTTGAGGGAGCAGAGTTGGGAAGCGGGAGGCGGTTTGGGGATAGCGGGGATGGGTTTTGAAGGTAGCCTAGGGGAGAGGTCTGTGCAGGGAGAGTCTTTTTGAGGTGAGCGAAGGCAGAGGGGCCTACTTGTCAGCCCAAACCCTGCACGGGCAGGGCAGTTCCAGCTTCTATCTGGTGTTGTCTAGTTTGTGTATTCACCATGCATGCTGTGTCTGAGATGTTCTGCAGGTCTTGAAGTCCTCTTGATCCATGTTCTGGTACATGTTCTGTGCATCATCTGCATCTTTAGGCCTTTAAAAGGCACATCTTGCCCTGTTCATCTTGCCCGTTGCATCCACATCTCTTTGGAACCATGCATGGTTCTTTGCTTATTCAGGGCTGCCGTAGGTTCTCCCTCGGAGCCCTGTACTTTGCCTTGCATATTAGCATGCGAGGTACAAGGAGACCTCCTTGTTGCTGTGACTTTTCTTTTGTCCCCAGTTCACAGTGTTAGTCTTGTGTGTTTTGGTGCTCTGGGTGTCTTTGTCTTGTTGGAACTGCTCTGCCTGGTGCATAGAGGAGGAGATAGGAGTCAGCAGAGGTAGTGTGGCCTGAATCAGGGCTTACCGTTTTGACGTGACTAGACGTTGCAGTCTAGGGCAGTCTGTTACGTGGCAGAATGAGCAACCCTCGGTGTGGTGGGTGAGGAGGGTAGTTTCTGCTAGTTACTGGAGCCACGGAGGGGCCAACCAAATCTGCGTGGGAGAATCCATTGGAGCGGTAGCTGAGGGGTTTGAATTCAGAAAGAGGAGAGGTTAATGTTTGGGTTTGCTTGCGGACTAGCTTGGCTTGGCTGTACTGTGCAGTAGAGGCAGTGTGAGCAAAAGCAAGCAAGAGGCTTGGAATTCTTTGGTCATTGCAGAGAGTCAGGGCGACTCCTTTGCTGTTGTGTTTTTCAGATGTAGAGGGCTGAGCTTTGCACCGAGGGGCACGGATGGAGTTGTGTGCAGGTAGAGTGTCAGAGCGAGTGGGGTCTGCTCTGGTTGTTGGTGGGAAGATGTGACTGGTGGCTATATGACTAGATAATGGGTTTTGTTTTTGCTTTGAAGGCACGTGGCAATACTTGAAGTGGGAGAGTGTCAGAGGAGCTGGCTGGGCTGCGGACAGCGCCGGTGAGTTGTGTGAATCAGCAGATTTCACTCATGTGTCTTGCAGCCTCTGAAGTCCTTTACTGCTTGTGGTTTACAGGTGGAGCACATCCTCGACATGGCAGCCCAAGATGATGTTGGCCGGGTGGGGAGCGGTCAAGGTAATGTAGCCGGGGGTGGGATTGGCTGGGAGTTGCATTTGTCTTTGGGTATGTACAAGTGTGTATTTTTTTGCAGATTCATGATGTGGATTCAGAGGGGCCAAGCTTCGTGTCAGCCAATGGTGTGAGAAGGTGAGATGGTGGTCTGGATTGGTGTGTAAGAGCCCAGTACTATGTAGCAACTCAGCCTTGCATTTCTGGTTCTGGCAGGTGCTGTTCGGGGATCCTCTGGAAAAGGGCGAGCGTCTGAGGGGAGATGGAGTCTTCGTGACGAGAAGCGTGGGAGTGTACGTTTCTCATCGGCACAAAAGCCATATTGCCTCTTGGAAGTGCAAGTGCCTCCGGCCGTGGGAGCTGCCTGTCCTGATGTCTGAGCCAGCAAGGGGCAGGTGAGCAGAATGCAGTTTTGCAGTGGGTGAGGTGGCATAGTACCAGATGTTGTCAGCGAGCAGTGTGGTGCTGATGGTTTGCACTGTGTTTTTCTGTTTGTTCTTTATTTTTTTTCTTGCAGATGCTAAAGAGAAACCCAGTGACTGCAGGATTTTTTACATTAGCGGATGTGATTTGCGCTGCTTTGGCCGAGGAGAGCTTCATTCGTGGCCCTCTGAAAGCTAAGTTGAGGGAGCAGTATTTGTAAGCCAGAGGCAGGTTTGGGGACAGGTTTTGATGGTAGCCTTGGGAGAGAAGTCTGTGCAGGGAGAGCTGTCTTGGGGCGGGTGAAGGCAGCGGGGCCTATTTGTCAGCCCAAACCATGCATGGGCAGGGCAGTTCCAGCCTCTATATGGTGTTGTGTAGTTTTTGTAGCCACTGTCCTGTGTCTGAGCTTTTCTGCAGGTCTTGATGCCCTCTTGATCCTTCTTCTTGGACTTGTTCCGCACATCCTCAGCATCTTTAGGGCTTTAAAAGGTTCATCTTGCCCCGTTCATCTTGCCCCGTTCATCTTGCCCCGTTCATCTTGCCCCGTTCATCTTGCCCCGTTCATCTTGCCCCGTTCATCTTGCCCCGTTCATCTTGCCCCGTTCATCTTGCCCCGTTCATCTTGCCCCGTTCATCTTGCCCCGTTCATCTTGCCCCGTTCATCTTGCCCCGTTCATCTTGCCCCGTTCATCTTGCCCCGTTCATCTTGCCCCGTTCATCTTGCCCCGTTCATCTTGCCCCGTTCATCTTGCCCCGTTCATCTTGCCCCGTCATTCCACATCTCTTTAGAACCATGATGTCTTGATGCCCTCTTGATCCTTATGCTTGGACTTGGTCCGCACATCCTCAGCATCTTTAGGTCATTAAAAGAGCCATCTTGCCCGTTCATCTCACTCGTTGCATCCACATCTCTTTGGAACCCTGCATGGTTCTTTACTTATTCAGGGCTACCGAAGGTTCTCCCTCGGAGCCCTGTCCTTTGCTTTGCACACTGGCATGTGTGCTCTCAGGGGTTGTCCTTGTTGCTGCGACTTTTCTTTTGTCCCCAGTTCACAGTGTAGGTCTTGTGTGTTTTGGTGTTATGGGCGTCTTTGTGTCTGGTTGGAGCTGCTCTGCCCGGTGCTTGGAGGAGGCAATAAGTGTCAACAGATGTATGTTGGCCCAATTCTGGGCTTTGTTTTTTATGTCAGTAGATGTTGCAGTCTAGGGCTGTCTGTTACTTTGCAGAATGAGCAGCCTTAGATGTAGCGGGTGTGGAAGGTAGTTTCTGCTAGTTTCTCCCTGGAGGGGAAGGCCAAAACTGGGTGGGAGAATGCATTGGAGCGGTAGCTGAGGGTTTTCAGTGCCGAGGTAGTGGCACTTAATATTTGGGTTTGCTTGCGGACTAACTTGGCTTGGTTGTAAGGCATAGTATAGGCAGTGTGAGAAAAAGCTGGCAAGAGGCTTGGAATTCTTTGGTTGTTGCTCAGCATCAGGGCGACTGCTTTGCTATTGTGTTTTTCAGAAGTAGAGGGCTGAGCTGCACGCTGAGGGTCCCGGATGGAGTTGCGTGCAGGTAGAGTGTCAGAGCGAGTGAGGTCTGTTGTGGTTGTCAGTGGGAAGATGCGCCTGGTGGTTTTACAACTAAATAATGGGTTTTGTTTTTGCTTTGAAGGCACGCCACAATAGGCAAAGCAGGAGAGTGTCAGAGCAGCTGGCTGGGATTAGGAGAGCACAGGTGAGTTGTGTGAAGCAGCAGTTTTCGCTCCTGTGTCTTGCAGCCTCTGAAGTCCTTTACTGCTTGTTGTTTACAGGTGGAGCACATCCTCGACATGGCAGTCCCAGATGATGGTGGCCGGGTGGGTGAGCGGTCAAGGTAACGTAGCGGGAGGTGGGATTTGCCTGGAGCTGCCTTTCTCTTTGGATTATGTGCAAGCATGTATTTTCTTGCAGGTTCATCGTGCGCATTCAGAGGGGCCAAGCTTCGTGGCAGGTAATGGTATGAGAAGGTGAGGTGGTTGTCTGGATTGGTGTCTAAGAGCCCAGTACTATGTAGCGACTCAGCCTTGCATTTCTGGTTCTGGTAGGTGCTTTTCGGGGAGCCTCTGGAGAGAGGGTGAGCGTCTGTCAGGAAACGGAGTCTTTGTGAGCAGGAGCATGGGAGTGTACGTTTCTCATCGGCACAAAAGCCATTTTGCCTTTTGGAAGTGCAGGTGCCCCTGGCCGTGAGAGCTACCTGTCCTGATGTCTGAGCCAGCAAGGGGCAGGTGAGCAGAATGCAGTTTTGTAGTATATTAGGTGGTGTAGTCCCAGCTGTTCTCAGTGAGCAGTGTGGTGCTGACGGTTGGCACTGTGTTTTACTGTTTGTTCTTTCATTTTCTGACAGGTGCTGAAGAGGAACCCAGCGACTGTAGGATCATTTCCTGTAGCGCACGTGGTTTGGGCTGATTTGGCCAGGAAAGCTTCATTCGTGGCCGTCTGAAAGCTAAGTTAAGGGAGCAGAGTTGGGAGGCAGGAGGTGGCTTGGGGACAGCAGGGCTGGGACTTGAAGGAAGCCTAGGGGAGAGGTGTGTGCAGGGAGAGCTCTCTTGGGGCAGGTGAAGGCAGAGGGTCCTATTTGTCAGCCCAAACCCTGCACGGGCAGGGCAGTTCCAGCCCGTATCTGGTGGTGTTGCCTAGTTTGGGTAGTCACTGTGCCATTCCTGAGATTTTCTGCAGGTCTTGAAGTCCTCTTGATCCTTATTCTCGGACTTGGTCCGTGCATCCTCAGCATCTTTAAGTCTTCAGAAGGGGCATCTCGTCCATTCATCTCGTCTGTTGCATCCACATCTCTATGGAACCATGCACGGTTCTTTGCTTATTCAGGGCTGCCGTAGGTTCTCCCTCGGAGCCCTGTCCTTTGCCTTGCCCATTGGCATGCGTGGTCCCAGGAGCCCTCCTTGTTGCAGTGACTTCTCTTTTGTCCCCAGTTCACAGTGTAGGTCTTGTGTGTTTTGGTGCTCGGGGCGTCTTTGTGTCTGGTTGGAGCTGCTCTGCCCGGTGTTTGGAGGAGGCAATAGGAGTCAGCAGAAGTAGTGTGGCCCGAATCTGGGCTTAACATTTTGACGTGACTAGATGTTGCAGTCTAGGGCAGTCTGTTACATGGCAGAATGAGCAGCCCTAGGTGTGGTGGGTGAGGAGAGTAGTTTCTGCTAGTCTCTGGAGCCATGGAGGGGGATAACCAAATCTGCGTGGGAGAAGCCATTGGAGCGGTAGCCAAGGGGTTTGAATGCCGATGGAGCAGAGCTTAATGTTTGGGTTTGGTTGTGGACTATCTTTGCTTGACTCTACTGTGCAGTCGAGGCAGTGGGAGTAAAAGCAGGCAAGAGGTTTGGAATTCTTTGGTCATTAGAGAGTCAGGGCGACTCCTTTGCTGTTGTGTTTTTTCAGAAGTAGAGGGCCGAGCTTTGCACCGAGGGGCACGGATGGAGTTGTGTGCAGGTAGAGTGTCAGAGTGAGGTGGGTCTGCCATGGTGTCAGTGGGAAGAATGTGACTGGTGGCTATATGACTAGATAATGGGTTTTGTTTTCGCTTTGAAGGCATGCCGCAATGGGCAAAGCAGGAGCATGTCAGAGGAGCTGGCAGGGATTAGGAGAGCGCCGGTGAGTTGCGTGAAGCAGCAGATTTCACTCCTGTGTCTTGCAGCCTCTGAAGTCCTTCACTGCTTGTGGTTTACAGGTGGAACACATCCTCGACATGGCAGTCCCAGATGATGGTGACCGGGTGGGTGAGCGGTCAAGGTAACGTAGCGGGAGGTGGGATTTGCCTGGAGCTGCCTTTCTCTTTGGGTTATGTGCAAGCATGTGTTTTCTTGCAGGTTCATCATGTGGAGTCAGAGGGACCAAGTTTCGTGTCAGCTAAATGGTGTGAGAAGGTGAGGTGGTTGTCTGGGTTGGTGTCTAAGAGCCCAGTACTATGTAGCAACTCAGCCTTGCGTTTCTGGTTCTGGCAGGTGCTGTTCGGGAAGCCTCTGGAAAAGGGCTAGCATCTGAGGGGAAACAGAGTCTTCGTGAGGAGGAGCGTGGGAGTGTACATTTCTCATCGGCACAAAAGCCATTTTGCCTCTTGGAAGTCCAAGTGCCCCCGGCCGTGAGAGCTGCCCGTCCTGATGTCTGAACCAGCACGGGGCAGGTGAGCAGAATGCAGTTTTGTAGTATATTAGGTGGTGTAGTCCCAGCTGTTCTCAGTGAGCAGTGTGGTGCTGACGGTTGGCACTGTGTTTTACTGTTTGTTCTTTCATTTTCTGACAGGTGCTGAAGAGGAACCCAGCGACTGCAGCATTATTTCCATTAGTGGACATGCCTTGGGCTGATTTGGCCAGGAGAGCTTCATTCGTGGCCGTCTGAAAGCTAAGTTGAGGGAGCAGAGTTGGGAGGCAGGAGGCTGTTTGGGGACAGCGGGGACAGGTTTTGATGGTAGCCTAGGGAAGAGAAGTCTGTGCAGGGAGAGTCCTTTTTTTCCAGGTGAAGGCAGAGGGTCCTATTTGTCAGCCCAAACTCTGCACGGGCAGGGCAGTTCCAGCCTCTATGTGGTATTGTGTAGTTTTTGTTACCACTGTGCTGTGTCTTGGATATTCTGCAGGTCTTGATGTCGTCTTGATCCTTATACTCAAATTTGTTCCGCGCATCCTCCCCATCTTTACATCTTTAAAAGGTTCATCTTCTTGCCCCGTTCATCTTCTTGCCCCGTTCATCTTCTTGCCCCGTTCATCTTCTTGCCCCGTTCATCTTCTTGCCCCGTTCATCTTCTTGCCCCGTTCATCTTCTTGCCCCGTTCATCTTCTTGCCCCGTTCATCTTCTTGCCCCGTTCATCTTCTTGCCCCGTTCATCTTCTTGCCCCGTTCATCTTCTTGCCCCGTTCATCTTCTTGCCCCGTTCATCTTCTTGCCCCGTTCATCTTCTTGCCCCTTCAGTCCACGTCTCTTTAGAACCATGATGTCTTGATGTCGTATTGATCCTTATAATCGGACTTGGTCTGCACATCCTCAGCATCATTAGGTCTTTAAAAGAACCGTCTTGCCCGTTCATCTCCCTTGTTGCATCCACATGTTTTTGGAACCATGCATGGTTCTTTACTTATTCAGGGCTACCGAAGGTTCTCCCTCGGAGCCCTGTCCTTTGCTTTGCACACTGGCATGTGTGCTCTCAGGGGTTGTCCTTGTTGCTGCGACTTTCTTTTGTCCCCAGTTCACAGTGTAGGTCTTGTGTGTTTTGGTGTTATGGGAGTCTTTGTGTCTGGTTGGAGCTGCTCTGCCCGGTGCTTGGAGGAGGCGATAAGTGTCAACAGATGTATGTTGGCCCAATTCTGGGCTTTATGTTTTTTATGTCAGTAGATGTTGCAGTCTAGGGCTGTCTGTTACTTTGCAGAATGAGCAGCCTTAGATGTAGCGGGTGTGGAAGGTAGTTTCTGCTAGTTTCTCCCTGGAGGGGAAGGCCAAAACTGGGTGGGAGAATGCATTGGAGCGGTAGCCGAGGGGTTTCAATGCCGAGGTAGTGGCACTTAATGTTTGTGGACTAGCTTTCCTTGGCTATAGTGTGCAGCAGTGGCTATGTGAGTAAAAGGAGGACAGCGGCTTGGAATTCTCTGGTCGTTGCTCAGCGTCAGGGCGACTGCTTTGCTATTGCGTTTTTCAGATGTAGAGGGCTGAACTGTACGCCTAGGGTCACAGATGGAGTTACATGCAGATAGAGTGTCAGAGCGCATGAGGTCTGCTGTGGTTGTCAGTGGGAAGATGTGACCGGTGGCTCTACAACTAGATAATGGGTTTTGTTTTTGCTTTGAAGGCACGCCGCAATGGGCAAAGCAGGAGAGTGTCAGAGGAGCTGGCTGGGATAAGGAGAGCACAGGTGAGTTGCGTGAAGCAGCAGATTTCGCTCCTGTGTCTTGCAGCCTCTGAAGTCCTTTACTGCTTGTGGTTTACAGGTGGAGTGCATCCTCGACATGGCAGTCCCAGATGATGGTGGCTGGGTGGGTGAGCGGTCAAGGTAACGTAGCGGGAGGTGGGATTTGCCTGGAGCTGCCTTTCTCTTTGGGTTATGTGCTAGCATGTATTTTCTTGCAGGTTCATCATGCGGATTCAGAGGGGCCAAGTTTCGTGTCAGCTAAATGGTGTGAGAAGGTGAGGTGGTTGTCTGGATTGGTGTCTAAGAGCCCAGTACTATGTAGCGACTCAGCCTTGCGTTTCTGGTTCTGGTAGGTGCTGTTCGGGGAGCCTCTGGAGAGAGGGTGAGCGTCTGTCAGGAAACGGAGTCTTTGTGAGCAGGAGCATGGGAGTGTACGTTTCTCATTGGCACAAAAGCCATTTTGCCTCTTGGAAGTGCAGGTGCCCCTGGCCGTGAGAGCTGCCTGTCCTGATGTCTTAGTCAGCAAGGGGCAGGTGAGCCGAATGCAGTTTAGCAGTGGGCGAGGTGGCATAGTACCAGATGTTGTCAGCGAGCAGAGTGGTGGTGACGGTTGGCACTGTTTTTCTGTTTGTTTTTCAGATGCTGGAAGAGAAACCCAGCAACTGCAGCGTTATTTCCATTAGCCTCTACTATTTCCAGTAGAGGCGATGTGAGTAAAAGCAGGCGAGAGGCTTGGAATTCTTTGGTTGTTTCTGAGCAGCAGGGGGACTGCTTTGCTGTTGTGTTTTTCAGAAGTAGAGGGCCGAGCTGTGTGCCGAGGGGCATGGATCTTGTTGTGTGCAGATAGAGTGTCAGAGCGAGGTGTGTTTGCTGTGGTTTTTGGTGGGAATCTGTGACCGGTGGCTCTACAACTAGATAATGGGTTTTGGTTTGGGTTTGAAGGCACGTGGCAATGGGCAAAGGAGGAGACTGTCAGAGTTGCTGGCTGGGATGCGGAGAGCACCGTTGAGTTGTGTGAAGCAGCCGAAGTTGTTGATGTGTCTTCAAATCCATCTACGTACTCAATCATTGTATAAATTCATGTTTGGTTTGATTGCGGAATAGCTTTTCTGGGATGTAATTTGCAGAAGAATTCATCTTGCTTACAGCAATCGCCTGGCTTGTAATTTTCAGCATGTCACGAATTATTAGGGTGACTTTTTTGTTGTTGGGTTTTTGAGATCAAGAGGGTTTGGTTTTGTATCGAAGTCTGCTAATGGAATTTTCAGTATGGTGTGATAGTTGGGTGGGTCCAACGTGGTTTTGGTGGGTAGATGTTACCAACGGTGATGAGATTTTCAACTGTGGCTTAGTGTTATCTGAACAGACACTGACCGTTAGTGAGAACAATGGCTACTTTTTATATATCACGGTGATTGTTCTGGTATCTTAAATTTCATTAATTTTCAAGCACCTTTCTTGGTTTGCATTTTGTCATTTGTCTCTCACCACTCTGTAATGTCCTGATGAAGGCTGTGCCTCTGAGCTGTCAAGTTAATGGAACAGGAGATGGGAATTGCTGGGCAAAACCTGTGTATTTTGGTAGCGTCTTGGCGCTTCCCTCCTGTTGCACGTGTTGCACGCTCCCTCATTGCATCAAAGCTTCATTTTAACAAATGATCTTAGAACCGAGGAGGTTGTTGTCCAAATGTATATCTAAGATTTAATATTATATGGCACTGCAGTTGAGCATTTATGTATGGTTTTGCAGGTAGCACACAGGCTCGCTTGGGAACGGCACGCGCTTTGACGGTGAGCTTAGTAGCCGGGGTGTAAGGTGACTACCACTCTAGTTTTGAAACATTAACTTTGTCTCGTTATCTTAGGTGCCCAAGATACTGACAGCTACATCATCTGACATATCCAAGCGAGCGTGGAGCAGTCGAGTTGGATACTATGGCAATTTTGCGGTGGGCACGTGTGGGTGTAGCGGAACATGTTAGCGGTGAGCAGCGGGTTGCCGCTTGTTGGCACTTTGGGTTTTTTTCCCTGTTTGCTGCAAATGATGAATAGGAAGCGTTGGATGGTAACACCCTTCCAGTTAGGCTATGCGTTTCAAGCTTTTCAGGGCAAGGGCAGCTTCAGGTTGTTTTTGCTCATACATTGAGGGAGTACGGCTGGGCAAGAGTACTTTTTGGGTAGGGAAACCGGGTCGGGGGTTACTTTTTAGCCCAATACTAGTCTGTGCTAAGCAGGGGAGTTCCAGCCCGAGTCTGTGTTATTTTGTATTTTATGTCTTCACTCTGCCGTGTTTTTAATTTACTGAAGATCTTTGCGTTGTATTTTTGCTCGAGACACACATCATGTGCCTCCTAGCGCTATTCTTAGGGTTCTGAATGCTTTTGCTTATTCTGTCGGCTTTAGTCCCTCTTTCCATCCCTTCAGATATCTCTGTATAGCTTTCCTACCCTTTAACAGATGGACACTTCCTCCTGTTTTTAATGTCATTTATAAACTCGTTAAGGGTATATTTCCCATCATCCAGGTTCTCGATGAAGATACCGAAGCGCAATCGATTCAGCCCGGAGCCCTCGCTAACATGTCTCATTTCTCACCTCTGACGTAACCCTTCCCCTCACAGAAGCTGCCGAAGCAGGCTCCCGCTTTACCGAGTCGGCGATGTGAAATGGAACCGCACGGAGGTCTGGCACCCGTTCCGTATCAGCAGCCATCTCAAAGCCCATAGGTGCAGCAAAAATAAGTCTCAGAGAATGGGCAATTATGTCTCTGCCACTCATTTTGCCTATCGGAATGCTCAAACTGGCCCATGAGACACCCGCCCCCCCGCCCCATCCCCCAATTCAACACAGGTGTGTGGACATGCATCCTCACTGTGAAACAAAAGAAGATTCAGAAGCGGTCCTCAAAACCAAAACAATAACATTTATGAGTTCCTTGAAATGGGAATATACTGATCTACAACCCTGCAATTGACTGGTGGGGACCGCACGGCAATGCATCGTTTCTCAGACCAGCGGTGCTATCGATAAGATCGGGCTGACCGGGACCCCAGATATTCAGAACAAACTATAATAGACTGACAGGAGTGAGCAGAAATGGCAGCTCTGTCTCAGCTGGCCCGAATCCCCCTTCCTCCCACCACCCTCCCCGATGTCATTTTGCACCTCACGGACACCGACCCAGAGCGTTTGCAGAAACTTCACTAGTGGCAGCTTTGAGGAAACATCTAAAAACTATCATTGCACTCTGTACAGGTCGTATCGTCCTTCCCAAACCCTTATAGGATGGGACAAGAGACCCTCTCCAAATGAGCAAAGCCACCCTAAAGTAAGTACAGCTGTCCCCCAAATTGGCCCAGAGACCCCAACGCGAGCCCCAGTTACCCCTAAAACATGCCCAGAGCATGTGCATTCACCACAGTACCGTCTGTCTGTAGAAGCATTTTGAGCGGTACACCGTGAACGAATTATTCTTCTGGCTACACCTGTCTGTAAATGTTTCTAGAAATAGAGTGTTTCAACAGTAAGAGGGTGTCTGGGATGCTTTTCCGTGGTAAGCCTTCACACAATCACGATGGAGAGTAGTTTAGCGTATAGCACGTATATTTGGTGACATCCTACGGTTTAAATCACATCTAGTCACCTACTATAACACGATTGATTATTTAGTTACATAATGATCGCTAATCACATACAAATAACAGAATAAATAGTTTAATGGGATTCTCTTTGTTTATGAAATGGTGAGTTGTAACTGGTGGGATGGAACGTCAGCCGCAGCATGTTAAACAACAAGAATAACAACTAAGATAACGGTAACTACTCTTATTTTCTTGTCAGTCAGAGTCCTCGAGACCGACCGCTCGGATACGGCCATACCTTAACGACTCATCCCCCCCTTCCCTGTGACACGCGATGACGTTCCAGGAGCGAAGCGTAGGGATACGAAAACAGGTCTGCGTATATAAAGTTCTCTGAAATGACTGAGCTGCAGAAGCACTCCGAGGACCATTCCCGGGTCCTCTCCTTTGCTCTATAAACTATATGTGTGTTAATGGTTAAATAAAACTATTGAGCAAAAGTTACTTTGTTTCAATTATTTATAAAATTATTTATTCTTTATAAATTATTCCGTTCGGTGTTTCACAATTCCTAAATTTCCACACAGTTTCAATTCAGGGGCACGAGCGACAACTTTTGACACTAAATTAAAGGACATTTTTCTTCTCATCTTCGTTTGACCGGGTCATGGCCCAGGATGGGGGAAAATGGAGAGACAGAGAAAGGAAAATGGGTCAAAAATGAAAGTCCCCTCGTCTGCACCCGACGGCCGCTTTCTCTCTGTTCAAGGGAGCCTCGTTCCGTTACGGCCAGGTACCCCGGGAACATCTCGCTTTACTGTTATAGACGGAGGCAGAAGCGACCCGTTCACCTTATTCTCATCCTTTGTCACCATTTTCCCCTACGCATTCAGCAAAGGATGAAGAATCTCCTCCGTTGTTCCTTCATTATCGATCTATTTTAGAAGGATTTCATTGTTATCGTTCAGACAATGAGCCAGTCTGACTTCTACCCGGTCTTTAGCCCTTCTCATTCTTTTCTCGACACTATCCCACTTCATCTTTGTACTCCTCATTACTTACTCACCCCTCGTGCCAGAACTTGTATATTTTCCTCCTTTTCCCCATTTCCAGCCAGAGTCTTTTACTCAGCCAGGCCCGTCTGTGGATGTCTGCATCCGGTCGGAGCCGCTCTTCCTAAAGCATAGAATTGCTAGTCAAGAGAAAAATAACAGTAAGATTCTATGATTAGTAGAGATCCCGAGCGGCACACACACGGAGGGCTCAACACCGGGAGCAGAGAGACAGAGAAAGAGACACCCGCAACGTGAGTCCAGAGATGACAAAAATGGGCACAGAAATGCCGAAACAAAGCACGGAGACCCAAACCCCAGGTACTCCAAAATGAATCATAGAGTCACCAGGTTGGAAGAGACCCACGGGATCGTTGAGTCCAACCGTTCCCACCAATTTCTAAACTATGCCTCTCGGGACCTCATCCGACCACACCTTAAACACCTCCAGGGAAGGCGAGTCAACCACCTCCCCGGGCAGACCTTTCCATCGCCTAATGACCCTTTCTGTGAAAAATTCTTTTCTTAGGTTGAGCCCGAACTTCCCCTGGCCGCGCGTGAGGCCATTCCCACTCATCCCGTCCCGTCGCCTGGCAGAAGAGCCCAGCTGCCTCCTCTCCACAACCTCCTTTCATATAGTTGTAGAGAGCAATGAGGTCTACCCTCAGCTTCCTCTTCTCCAGGCTAAAGACCCCTAGCTCTCTCAGACACTCCTCACAGCGCCTGTTCTCCAGCCCCTTCACCGGCCTCGTCGCTCTTCTCTAGGCTCGCTCCAGAGCCTTAGTATGTTTCTTGCGGTAAGGGGCCCAGAACCGAACATGGGATCCAAGGAGCGGTCTCACCGGTGCCGAGTACAGAGGGAGAATAACCTCCCTCGACCTGCCGGTCACACCATTTCCGATCCATGCCGAGACGCCCTCGGCCTTCTTGGACACCCGGGCACACCTCCGGCTCACGTTCAGTCTCTGTCAAGCGACACCCACTGGTCCCTGTCTCCTCCAGGCAGCTTTCTAGACAGACCTCTAGTTTGTAGATCCGCATAGGGGTGTTGTCCCCCAAGCATGTGACCCGCCATTTGTCCTCATTTAACCTCACGCCATCGGTCTCGGCCCAGGGATCCAGTCTGTTCGGATCCCTTTGCGGAGCCTCCCTACCCTCTGGCAGATCCACGCTTCCACCCAGCTTAGCGTCGTCTGCAAACTCACTAAGAATGTACTCGATGCCTTCACCCAGGTTATCGACAAAGACATTGAATAGGGCTGGACTCAGTACGGAGCCCCGGGGACATCGCTCGTCACCGGCCTCCAGCTGGAGCAGACTCCATTTACCACCGCTCTCTCAGCCCGGCTATCCGACCGGTTTTCCACCCAGGAGAGCATTCGCTTTTCCCGTTCGGAGGCTGACAGTTTCAGAAGCAGAGAGCTATGAGAGACCATATCAAAGGCTTTACCGAAGTCCAAGAAGACTACATCCGCAGCCTTTCCCTCATCCGAGAGCCTAGTCACTCGGTCATAGTAGGCAATCGGGTTAGTTTGATGAGACCTGCCTTTCGTGAACCCCCCGTTGACTGGAAATGCACGCAGACAACCCTCAAATGCTTCAGAGACCAAACAAACCGAGTCCCTCAAATGGGCACAGACTCAAAAAAGAAGCCTCATCCTCCACCGGATGGGACCAGAGCTCCCACAGTCGAGTAAAGATGACATCCTGAACTAAGTACGGCCGTCCCCAACCTCCGCCCAGAGATCCCAACGCGAGGTTCGTTTACCCCTAAAAGAAGCCCAGAGCACGTGCGTTCACTGCAGAGTCGTCTGTCCATAGAAGCATTTTGAGCGGTGCAGTCTGAATGAATTATTCTGCTGGCTGCACATTTATGTAAATATTGCCACAAATTGCGTATTTTAACAGTAAGAGGGTTCCCAGGCTGGCTTCCTGTGGCAAACTTTCACGGGAATGCGATCGATAACGCTTTAGCGTATAGCATTTGTACTGGGTGAGATAGTTTGGTTTCACTACTATTAATCACGTACAAATAACACAATTGATTATTTTGTAATGCAATGATTGTTACCCATGTACAAGTAACAGAATAAATACTTAAACCAATTGGATTCTCCCCAGTCATTTTTAAAGCTCAGTCCAGCAATGCCACTTGCAGTCTCGCAAGTTCTCACTTAGCTTGCAGTTTATGTACAGGGGCACGAGGGAAAGCTTTTACCACTAATTTGAAGAAGATGATCTTCTCGCCATTATTCAGATTAGTCACAACCCAGGATGGTGGGAACCTCAAGGGCAGAGAAGGGAAAACGGGCGAAAGAGGAAAACCCTCCCGTCTAGGGTAAACGGCCGCTTCGTCTCGTTAATCTGCCCGTTCGCCGCCACCGGCTGACCGAAAAGCCATTCCGTGCTACCACCGTATGGCCAAAACGCATTACCGCAGCGTGAACCTATTAAGCCAGCTGTCTCCCCATCGGTTGACCGAAATGCCCTTCTCTGACCCTAGTCGGGATGCCGGAAAGCGGTATCGCAGTCTGAGCCGTCTGGGCCCGCTCTCCGCCTCTACAGTGTGACAAAAATGTGGTTCTGCACCGTTATTAAAGCTACCATCTCGGAGCGACACACACGGTACTGCATCTTGAATAGATTATCCCGGTTCTCTTTTGCCACCGGGCAATTGAAATGCTGTGCCGGTGCCCGGGTGCCCCGCACGCACGGTGAAGTGAAAGAACCAAGCTCTCTGCTGTCACCGGGCAAGTTAAATAAAACATATCGGTTGTTTAATGGAATTTTTTATATGAGTAGCTTGGTGAAGCTCAGTTTAAATTACATAACTTAATTGCCCATACAATAATTATACAGTAACACACCCTTTAGATAGAATTGAGCCGTGCTTAAACACGGTTTAAGTGCAACATCGATCTGTGTCACACGGTAGCAAAATCACAGAGCCCGTGCTACTTCTCAGCAACCGATGAAGCGGCAAACCGTAAAGGGCATTTTCAACTCCATCAGCGATCCTTGTCTGACCTTTTTCCTATCGACCTTACCATTGTATACAGCCCCATCTTTTGTGTAGTCATCGGGCTCAAATGTCCAGGCTGAGATGAACAATAAAGCCGTCACTGAGAAGCTAACCGTAATAACAGAGTCTAGACTTAAGAGGAAAGGTCCTGAAACTCCTACATTTACATCAAAGATAGAGACAGCCTGTCCATTTATCTGCTGTCTCGTGGCCCTTCCTCCCACAGAACAAACTCGATACGATCACTGCCGCAACATCATTATTCAGGCTCCAGCGTCAGAGGCCCGTGAATTCCAGGCACGTACAAAAAGCGAGTCAGGTAGCGTCCCGTGCCTCTAAGTCACAGAGTGCCGGGTCCGGTCGGGGGAGAGGGGAATAGAATGCCCTAAAGCTCTGCTACTTCAGACATTTTAGAGATATCCACACTTGGATCTTTTCAGCAGCACTTGTACGAGCAGAAGCTTAGAGGAGCATTTTGGCCTAGCAACATTATAAAGCCACGTGTATACGTAAAAATGAGCTGACTAGTTTGAAAGGCACAAGGGACCCTACAGACCGACAGAGGATTACAGAAAAGGGCAAAGGACTAGCACTAAGATTCAGAAACAGCGAGAGGAACAAAGGGGAGCGTCGAGATAGAGAGTGAATTTAAAAGCTGTAACAGCCACAGTGAGCAATACACAGAGATAGGGAAAGAAAAAGAGAGAAAGAAAAGCAAGGCATTTTCAGGTGCATAGAAAGTACAAATAAACCTCAGGGACCGGGCAAGTAACATTGTGGGGAAAATGAAAAAAAACGCAGACCGGGAAAAAGATGAAAAAGGAAAAAAAGAACTACGGACACAAGACAGATACTAAAGACTGGGGGGAAGCGGGGCAGGGTGGGGAGAAAGAGAAAACAGCACAGAAAAATAAAAGAGTATGGGTACAGGGATGCCAGAGAATAAAAATTGTATCGCAGTACGGTAAATGAAAGGAACCGAGAAGTCCAGCTCTAAAATCTTTGCTATCTAGTCCCCTCACCGTCACCAGAAGAGGCATCGCAATGAAAGCTCACATACTGTTATTTCTCCTAAGAATGCTTTTGGGCATAGTAACGGCATAGTTCTTAGCAAAAATGTAAGGTATAGTCAGTAAAACACAGCTGCACCCCATTTCCTATTTATACCTTTGAGATAGTTCACCCCACCCCCTTCACAGGTGATGTGCATGAAGGCCCAGGGTGTATATAAGCCCCAGGCCTTGCCCCCAGAGTTCATTCGGCCTCTGGCTTCCCTTGAAGTCAGTGCTCTCCTGCCACTTTACCTTCTTGTGGTCGATGAAGTTGAGTTGGAAAGGTAAGCTTATCTTTTTTTTTATTCTTTTACAGTGCTTTGTCTTTGTTTAGCATTTCTGGTTATGGGGTAAGTTGTGGGTGTTCCTCATTCTGTGGGGTCGATGCTTTTATCCTAGAATCTCTGCAGTTTGTAGCTGGCCCCTTATGGGACGTAACAATTTAGATTTTAGTCTATTTGTCTAGAGGAGCAAGTTGTTTCTGTGGGTCGGTGGATGATACAAGGGACCAGGGGAGCACTGGGAAAGGCTGAGAAGTACAGCTCTCGAGGAATATCAGCTCATAAGGGGCAAGGGACTAAAATATAGTACAGGTCCTGTTAGGAAGAAACAGGGTTCTTTGTCTGATTTTTCAGGGGTGGAGAAGGGTTTTAACGGTTTAGAACTGGGAAAGGGAGATAGTTTCATCAGACTTTCTCGGATCGGTCAGGTGGTCAGATGCAAGCACCATTCAGGTTTCTGTTGTTACAGTCTCTCTGCAGCCATTAGGAGGTAACGATGCGATTGAGACACAGATTGAGACACGAGGTATGGATTATTTGGACTCTTGTGTGGCAATTGTGAATTTGCATATCAGAGGAATTTGATCTCGAGAAGTATCGGTTGCCTTAAAAAATGTAATCTCTGGGACATCTCCTAAGAATGCTTTTGGGCATAGTAACAGTATGGTTCTTACCAAAAACGTAAGGTTTAGTCAATAAAACACGGCTGCTCCCCATTTCCTATTTATACCTTTGAGATAGTTCACCCCACCCCCTTCACAGGTGATGTGCATGAAGGCCCAGGGTGTATATAAGCCCCAGGCCTTGCCCCCAGAGTTCATTCCGTCTCTGCCTTCCTTTGAGGTCAGAACTCTGCTGCCGCTTCACCTTCTTGTGGCTGATGAGGGTGTGCTGGAAAGGTAAGCTTGCTTTTTTTTCTTTTACAGTGCTTTGTCTTTGTTTAGCATTTCTGGTTATGGGGTAAGTTGTGGGTGTTCCTCATTCTGTGGGGTTGATGCTTTTATCCTAGAATCTCTGCAGTTTGTAGCTGGCTCCTTAAGGGACATAACAATTTAGATTTTGGTACACTTGCCTAAAGGAGCAAGTCGGTTCTGTGGGTCGGTAGATGATGCAAGGGATCAGGGGAACCCTGGGAAAGGCTGAGAAGTACAGCTCTCAAGGAATATCAGCTCATAAGGGGCAAGGGATCAAAATATAGTGCAGGTTCTGTTAGGAAAAAACCGGGTTCTTTGTCTGATTTTTCAGGGGTGCAGAAATGGTTTAGAACTGGGAAAGGGAGATAGTTTCATCAGACTTTTTCGGATCTGTCGGGCGGTCAGATGCAAGCGTCATTCGAGTTTCTGTTGTTGCAGTCTCTCTGCAGCCAGTAGGAGGTAACGATGCGATTGAGACACAGATTGAGACACGAGGTATGGATTATTTGGACTCTTGTGTGGCAATTGTGAATTTACATATCAGAGGAATTTGATCTCGAAGTATCGATTGCCTTAAAAAATGTAATCTCTGGGACCGAGATCTCTGGGACCGAGATCTCTGCTCCCTCGTCCCTTCTACTTATTGCATTCTTCGAGTGACTTATTTGCACCTGTCCTGTCTTCATCGCTCTGAATCTTGGATACTGTGCTACTTGAAGGTATGGATTTGCTGCCTATTTGCAGCGCAGAATTCTGTCCTTGTCTTCCACTGTGTTTCTCAGGGAAGAGGACGGTCATTGTTTTGCCTTGTAACAGTTAACAGCTGAGCAATCCTTCCTCATTTGGTCTGTGGGTACACGAGCCTCCCTCGTTTAGAAGAGTTTGGGATTTTTCCAAACTTACCGGGGAGATTTGCTCTATTATCGCTCACAGCGGTCGGTACCTCGTTCCCGTTATCCATTGTGGGGATTTTTATGTTCATAGACTTTCCAGTTTAGGTCTTAAAGTAGTCAATTCCCACCGTTGTGAGCTTTTCATCGGCTGCCTGCCTTTGTCCTTCCAGTCTCCATTACTGTCTGGTAAGTGTCCTGGTTTTTTAGGTCTTCCGTGTCAATTCTTTTTGAGACTGGATAAAGGTTATAATTTTTCAAGTTCTTTTTGTTTACTTCTCTAACTAAAGTCTATTAAATTCCTAGAATTTTGACCTGCACAGCTCATCTGTCTTTTGTCCTGGCTATCGGCACTTCTATGTTCCTGTAACGGGAGCAGCGGAGAGAAAAGGTAAGCAGACCATGTGGCATTTTGGTGTGCCGGTGAGGTAGTCGGGCTCACCGTTACGGGGCTGGTGGCGAGGAGGAAGTTAAGTATGTCTCGAAGAGTAAAGTAGTAGCATTTGGTATCTTGGTTATGTATGGAACCTTTGGTTTGGCAGGTGCCCTGGCTGTTTTGCAGCGAGTTTAGCACAAGATGTTGGCAGCGAGTAGTGTGATGCTGACTCGGCACTCTGTTTGCTGTGTCTTTGTGGTTTTTTGTTGTTGTGTGTGTTTTTTTTTTTTTTTTGGGGTGTGTGTGTATTATAGTCCAGGACAATGTGACAGTGCAGGATTTTTCCAGTTACTTGATGCAGTTAGAGTTTTTTTGCTTGGGATGGCTTTGGGTCCTCAGTCCTCAGGAAGTTAAAGGGGCTGTGGTTTTTGCTGGGAACAGGGCAGGATGTCGAGAACAGCAAGGAGGAGATTTAGCGTAGGGTAGAAGGTTGCACAGGTAGTTTGCCTCGTTACAGATTTGGAGAGGGGTTTAACTTTCAGCCCCAAGCTAGCGTGTGCCAGGCAGGGCAGTTCCAGCCTTTATCTGTCTTGTTGTTTAGACTATGTAGACTCTGTCTTAAATCCTCTGTAGGTCTTGATGTCATATTTGTTTGAGCCACGTGTCATCTCATCTCTAGGCCCTTGGGTGTCTGTTCTTAGTAAGGTGCCGATCGGGCACTGCTTTTCTCACCTTGTGATTTTAAAGCACGGATTGGTCTTGCCTTTTGGCAATTTGAGGTCAGTCACCTATCGCACAGGCATCGCAGGAGACATCAGCATCGTCAGCCCTTATTGTTCCCTTTTCTTAAATCCCTCTTCCGGGACTTCTTCCACACGCAGTCTGTTTTGAGGTCTGTAAGCGGGGCTCAGCCTCACATCCTTCTAGTTGTGGCTATGTTTAAGGGGCCACAGTCTTCCATTTGTCAAGGGCTGACATAATCTTTCTCGCAGCTCACTACGTCTTCTTGTCCGATGCCAGCTCTCTTTTGAGAGTCATTCTTGCCGAGTTTCCTTTTTGTTTCCTCATCCCGTAATTGGTTTTCTGTGCAGAGTCAGACCCTGCACATTTTTATCTGGCTGGAGCTGCTCTGCCTGAGCGAAAGAAGCGGTAGTCGGCAGAAGGATAGTAGTGAATTTCTATGTTTAGATATACCTGTATAGTTGGACTGTGACGGGCATGGCGATACATCGCATTACAGAGCAAGTAGCTGTAGATATGTGGGGTGAAGAGAATCATTTTTGGTCGGTTACGCAGCCACAGAGGGAATGACCGAAGCCATCTCGGATATGCCACAGGAGCATCGGTAGAACAGTTTAAATTCTCTGGGCAATAAATCTGGTGCATACGGTTGTTAAGATTTGATTTTATGGGGGTTTTTTTTCTGCCTGGCTGTTGCGTGAAGAAGAGTCGGTATTCCTGAATTGTAAGAGCGGGTGTGCTCATTTAGTTATCGTCGAGTCCAGGGCCGAGTTATTCAATGTTGAATTTTACAGGCGCAGAGGCATCGGGTCTGGCAGCAAGGGGTGACAATTGAATCTGGGGTAGATTGTCACAGCCGAGTGGGTCAGCCGCCGAGTCAGCAGTTAGATACAACTTGTACCTACGCAGCTAGTAATTGTGGTTTGGTTTTATGTTTTGTCTTTCAAGTTACAGATCAATGAGCAAAATGGAATACCGGTACGGGAGCCGTGTCGGCAAAGGAAAGCAATGGCGAGTTACACAAAGAAGCGGTTTTTGCTCATGCGACTTAGTTCACGGAGTCTCAAGCGTTCTCTGCTGTCTGTGCTTTACAGGTGGCGCATGAGTCTCTAAGCGAGAGGAGAAGACGTCGGTGCCTGAGGTGGGTGGCAGTCAAGGTAAGGGAGCGGGACCTGGGGAATAAGGTCCGTGGGCTGTCTTTGTTTCAGGGTAGTATCTGAACATGTGTGGTTTTGCTTTCTTTTCTGCAGGTGCCACAGGCAGCCTAGAGGGGCGTAGCCTCACATAGAGAAATGGTCTGAGAGGCGAGGAGGTTGTTGTCTTAATAGATCTCTAGGAGACCAGTTTTACAGAGCACCTCAGCCAGGCGTTTCTGTTTTGTTGCCTAGGCGCCACGTGGGCCGCCTTTGGAACGGGACGAGTATTTGAGGTCAGTCGGGTTATAGGGAGATGGAGCACGGGCCTGTGGATTTACCACAAGCGGGGCCCTGCGTAGCGTGGAGCTGACCGATGCCGTGTCTTTTGTTCTGCCTTCTCGCAGATGAAGAGGAGCCTGATCGCCACAGGATCATCTTTGACAGCGGATGCGATTTGGGCCGCTTTTGTCGAGCGTGGCTTCAGGCTTTCAGACCTCTGAAAGTTAAGTTGTGGGATCGGGACCGGGGTTATGTTGGGAAGAAGAGGGGTGGTTTGTCATAGCAAGGAGGGGCTGTATTGCACTGTTGTATTGCCCTGTGTTAGACTTTGCCTTTTGACTTTGTATTGCACTGTGCTAGACTTTGACTTTGCTGTATCGTGCTGCATTTGACTTTGTGTATTGCACCCCAACTTTTGTATATTGCCCCATGTTAGACTTTGCTGTATTGTGCCTTACCTTTGCATATTGCACCGGGACTTTGCCGCTTCGCGCCGCGTGGGACTTTGCCGCTTCGCGCCGCGTGGGACTTTGCCGCTTCGCGCCGCGTGGGACTTTGCCGCTTCGCGCCGCGTGGGACTTTGCCGCTTCGCGCCGCGTGGGACTTTGCCGCTTCGCGCCGCGTGGGACTTTGCCGCTTCGCGCCGCGTGGGACTTTGCCGCTTCGCGCCGCGTGGGACTTTGCCGCTTCGCGCCGCGTGGGACTTTGCCGCTTCGCGCCGCGTGGGACTTTGCCGCTTCGCGCCGCGTGGGACTTTGCCGCTTCGCGCCGCGTGGGACTTTGCCGCTTCGCGCCGCGTGGGACTTCACTGTGTCACAGCTTTGCTGTGTTGCATTGTGTCTGACTTTGCCTTTACTGTTTTGTACTGTTTGACCTTTTGTGGTATTGCACTGTGTGTTCACTTTGTCTTTGCTGTATTGTGCTCAGACATTTTGCTGTATTGCTTTGTGTTTTGACTTTGGCTCTTTGCTGTGTTGTGCCCAGACTCTTTGCTGTATTGCTTTGTGTTTTGACTTTGGCTCTTTGCTGTATTGTGCCCAGACTCTTTGCTGTATTGCACTGTTTGACTTTGTGGTATTGTGCCCTGACTTTGATGTATTGCACTGTATTGTGCTGTGCCTTTGCTGTTTTGTGCCCTGTTTGTTTGCCTTTGCTCTGTTGTATTCACTAACTATAAGGATAGTATCTTACCATGTGTGTTTTTGTGTTCTCCTTTGCAGGTGCCACACTCAGCCTAGAGGGGTGAAGTTTCACACAGATGAATGCTCTGAGAGGTGAGGAGGCTGTTGCATGAACAGATGCCCAAGAGACAGGTTTTACGGAGCAAGTCAGCTCAGTATTTCTCTTGTGTTTTGTAGGTGCCAGGTTGGGCTGCCTTTGGAACAGCAAGAGTATTTGAGGTCAGTCAAGTCACAGGGAAATGGAGCGTGGGCCTGCGTAGCGTGGAGCTGACTGTTGACACTGTTTTTTGTTCTGTCTTCTTGCAGATGAAGAGGAATCCTATCGCCGCAGGATCATCTTTGACAGCGGATGCGATTTGGGCCGCTTCTGCCTAGTGTGGCTTCAGGCTCTCGGACGTCTGAAAGTTAAGTTGTGGGATCGGGGCTGGGGTTACATTGGGAAGAAGGGAGGTGGTTTGTCCTAGGAAGGAAGAGTTTTAGCTTTGCAGGCACTTAGATTTATTTTATAAATAATAGAATAAAAAATTCCCAGCTGGTTTTTTTTTTTTTCCCCCCTGGTCCCGGCCACTCTTTGAGGTTTTGTTCATTGCCAAGGTTTGGGTGCAGACTGACTCGGGACTGGGTCTTGTTGAGGCAGGCTTAATTTTTGAGGCACCCAGCTACACTGTTCCTGGGGAGCCACGGGGTCTAGGAGGGATGGCCCGTAGTGGCCAGCAGGAAATGGAATGGATGGCTGGTGAATGAGGAAGGGTTTCAGGGCGAGGGTTTGTGTGTTTGGTTTTGGGGTGGTGGGGTTGCTTTTTGAAGTTGTGTGTGTGTGATGTTTTGTTTGGCTTTGCAGGTACTTAGCTTGCTTTTAAAAAATATATACAATAGAATAAAAAACTCCCAGCTGGGGGGTTTTTTTTTTTTTTTCCCCCCCAGCTGGGTTTTTTTTCCCCGGTCCCGGCCAGTCTGCGAGGCGATGTTCATCGCCAAGGTTTGGGTGCAGACTGACTGGGGACCGGGTTTTGTTGAGGCAGGCTTAATTTTTGAGGCACCCAGGAACACCGTTCCCGGGGAGCCACGGGGTCTAGGAGGGATGGCCCGTTGTGGCCGGTAGGAAATGGAATGGATGGCTGGTGAATGAGGAGGGGTTTCAGGGCAAGGGTTTGTGTGTGTGGTTTTGGGGTGGCGGGGTTGCTTTTTGAAGTTGTGTGTGTGTGATGTTTTGTTTGGCTTTGCAGGTACTTAGCTTGCTTTTAAAAAATATATACAATAGAATAAAAAACTCCCAGCTGGGGGGTTTTTTTTTTTTTCCCCCCCAGCTGGGTTTTTTTTCCCCGGTCCCGGCCAGTCTGCGAGGCGATGTTCATCGCCAAGGTTTGGGTGCAGACTGACTGGGGACCGGGTTTTGTTGAGGCAGGCTTAATTTTTGAGGCACCCAGGAACACCGTTCCCGGGGAGCCACGGGGTCTAGGAGGGATGGCCTGTTGTGGCCGGTAGGAAATGGAATGGATGGCTGGTGAATGAGGAGGGGTTTCAGGGCGAGGGTTTGTGTGTGTGGTTTTGGGGTGGTGGGGTTGCTTTTTGAAGTCGTGTCTAATGTTCTGTTTGTAATTTTTTGCTTTGCAGGTAGTTAGCTTACAGCTAAACATAAAGAATTATTTGGAATGGTGAGAGGAGTCACTGCGGAGCTGTGCCTTGGGATGGCGAGAGGAGTCACTGCGGAGATGTGCCTTAAATTCTGTACTGTGGTGTTGTGCCTTAAACTCTGTACTGTGGTGTTGCTTTGTGTTTAAGTTTCTACTATTGTCTTGCATTAAGTAAGAGTTTGTACTGCTGTGTTATTCCTTAACTTTGTACTGATGTGCTGTGTGTGAACTTTGCTGTATTGTATTGTGTTTGACTTTGCTGTATTGTACTCTGACTTTACACTGTTGTGCTATGCACTAAGTTTGTATATTGCACTGTTAGCCATTGTTGTATTGCAGTGTTTGACTTTGTACTGTGCCTAACTTTGTAGTGTACTGTTTGACTTTGTATTGCCCTGTGTTTGACTTTGCTGTATTGTGCCCTAACTTTGCTGTATTGCATTGTGTTTGACTTTGCTGTACTGTGCCCTAACTTTATACTGTGTACTCTATTTGAGTTTGTATTGTGTACTCTGTATTATGCTGTAACTTTTTATCTTTTTTTGTGTTTGTCTTTTATACTGTGTGTTTGACTCTGTATTCTGTTGTGCCCTAACTTTGTATTTTGCACTGTGTGACTTTATCTTGTATTCTGTATTTGACTTTGTATTTTGTACTCTGTATTTTGTACTGTGTGTGTCTTTATCTTGTATTCTGTATTTGACTTTGTATTTTGTGCTGTGTGTGACTTTGTACTTTGGATTTTGTACTCTGTATTTGACGTGTTGTATTGTGCCCTAACTTTGTACTCTGTACTTTGTATTTTGGACTCTGTATTTGACTTGTATTGTGCCCTGACTTTGTATTTTGTACGCTGTATTTGACTTTGTATTTTGTACGCTGTATTTGACTTTGTACTTGCTACGGTGTACCTGACTTTGTACTTGCTACGGTGTACTTGACTTGTATTGTGCCCTGTCTTTGTACTCTGTACTTGACTCTGTATTTTGTACTCTGTATTTGACTTGTGTTGTGCCCTAACTTTGTACTCTGTATTTTGTACTCTGTATTTGAGTTTGTATTTTGTACTTTGTATTTGACTTGTTGTATTGTGCCCTAACTTTGTATTTTGTACTCTGTACTTGGTAATCTATATTTGACCTTGTACTCTGTACTTAGTATTTGACTTTGTGCCTTCAACTTTGTACTTGGTACTCTGTATTTGACTTTGTTGGCTTGCGCCTTAACCTTTGTATTTTGTTCTCTGTATTTGACTTTGTGCCTTCAACTTTGTACTTGGTACTTTGTATTTTGGACTCTGTATTTGCCTTTGTTGGCTTGCGTCTTAAACTTTGTACTCTGTATTTGCCTTTGTTGGCTTGCGTCTTAAACTTTGTACTCTGTATTTGCCTTTGTTGGCTTGCGTCTTAAACTTTGTACTCTGTATTTGCCTTTGTTGGCTTGCGTCTGAAACTTTGTACTCTGTATTTGACTTTGTTGGCTTGCATCTTAAACTTTGTACTCTGTATTTGACTTTGTTGGCTTGCGTCTTAAACTTTGTATTTTGTACTCTGTATTTGCCTTTGTTGGCTTGCGTCTTAAACTTTGTACTCTGTATTTGACTTTCACTTGTGTCTGAAACTTTGTACTCTGTATTTGCCTTTCACTTGTGTCTGAAACTTTGTACTCTGTATTTGACTTTCACTTGTGTCTGAAACTTTGTACTCTGTATTTGACTTTGTTGGCTTGCGTCTTAAACTTTGTAGTTTGGACTCTGTAATCCTTTTGCCATGTCTTGTAATTTAAAGAATGTTCTCAGTCCTTTTCACTAATAAAGGAAATAAACTCTCCTCTTAGACACTGCAATAAAGGTTTTTTAGGGTTGTGTCAGTTTATTTTTGTCTTTTCTTTCTTTCCTACTTTTCACTTTAGTTTTCTGATTCAAAAACTTGAGTCAGAATTCTATAAACTTGACCTCAAGTTTTTTAGAACTCTGATTTAAGTTTTTGAATCAGAGCAGCCCTAGACCCAGGCTTGGTCTCTGGGAGTAAAAAATTAAATTAAAAAAAAAAAATTAAAAAATAAAAAATTACTCCCAGAGACCAACCCAATTTTCTAGGGCTGCACCAGGCTGCACCAGACTTATTATTTTTCTTCTTTTTATATACTAATATATAGGAACATAATTACCCACCCAAACCACCTGTACCCACCACAAATACATACCCACACCAAACTACACCCACCAAACCAATTACACCCCTCCCAACAACTCCACCCATACCATAAACCCCCATTACCAAACACCCACCCACAACAACCCACCTCCCCACAACTCCACACCAACACCAATCACACCCCTCCCACACTAATTAAGAAATTAATTATGCAAATTTCTGAAAAAAAATTTTTTTTTCACACCACACACAATCCATCAACACACCCCCTAACAAAAACACCAAATAAAAAAAAACACACCCCCACTATCAACACCACCTCCCCACCACCCCCCCTACCAGGACACCACCCCTCACCACACCCCACTAACACGACCACGCCCCCAGCCACGCCCCTCCAGACCCCCAGCCACGCCCCTCCACCCCTCCACACCCCCCGCCACGCCCCCAGCCGCGCCCCTCCGCCCCCCCGCCACGCCCCCAGCCGCGCCCCTCCGCCCCCCGCCACGCCCCCAGCCGCGCCCCTCCGCCCCTCTCCGCGCCCCCAGCCGCGCCCCTCCGCCCCTCTCCGCGCCCCCAGCCGCGCCCCTCCGCCCCTCTCCGCGCCCCCAGCCGCGCCCCTCCGCCCCTCTCCGCGCCCCCAGCCGCGCCCCTCCGCCCCTCTCCGCGCCCCCAGCCGCGCCCCTCCGCCCCTCTCCGCGCCCCCAGCCGCGCCCCTCCGCCCCCCCCGCCGCGCCCCCCGCCGCGCCCCTCCGCCCCCCCCGCCGCGCCCCCCGCCGCGCCCCTCCGCCCCCCCCGCCGCGCCCCTCCGCCCCCCCCGCCGCGCCCCCCGCCGCGCCCCTCCGCCCCTCCCGCCGCGCCCCCCGCCGCGCCCCTCCGCCCCCCCCGCCGCGCCCCCAGCCACACTCCCACCACAACACCAAAGTAATTAAGCACCAAACTCAACAAAATATGCAAATTAAGTACCAAAAATTTTTCCTACCCCCACACCTCTTCAAAACACCAACCCCCAACATTCACCCAAAAAATCATTAAGAACTCAATCCACAAATCACTAAACAAAATATGCAAATAACGTAAAAATTTTTTTTCACCCAAACCCACCCCCAACACACGCCCAGGAAGCCACCAACCACAAAGTACCAAAACAACTACTCACCTAAAATTAAAAAAGTCTTCCTCTGTACCACACCCAACCAAAATCCCAACATTACCAAAACACACAGACCTACCTTTCATCCCAAAAAGGAAAAACAACCCACCCAACTAATTAGAAAACTAACTACACAAACCAACCTAAAAAAAATTTTTTTCCCACCCCACACCTGAACAAAATACTCACCCACAACACACACCAAAAACCTAACTAAGCACCAACACAACAACACACAGACAAAATTAAGCAAATGAACTCACCTAAAAAACTTTTCCCCACCACACCTGCCCAAAACACTCACCCTCCCCAAACACCCACCCCAAGCATTGACCCAGAAACTAATTAAACACCAATCAATTCAAAAACAAAACCATGTCCACAAACAAACATACCAAAAACTTAATCTCTGCAAAACCAAAATAACAAAAAACCAAACTAACTGTGCCAATAAAGCCTAACCAAACTTTTTTCCCACCCACACCTGAACAAAATACTGACAAACAACACAAATCAACAAACCAATGAAGGACCCAGACAACCACACATAAAAACAACTATCAAAATTAAGTCAACTCAAAATTGCAAATACAGAACACCTGCACCAAACACCCACCCTCCCCAAACACCCACCCCAAACACTGACCCATTAAGCAATCAAGCACCTACCCAATAACAAAACAAATCAATTACATAACCAAGCCCCCAGATAACACTCATCAAAAAAACCTCCCAAAAACAATACCTAAAACACAAAGCACCCAATCAAAACACCCATACAAAAAACCAAAAAAGAAACTAAAAGAAGAAATATTCAACCCAGACAGCCACCAGGTTTAAATCGGGCATCCACCATTTTGAAGCCGACTTCTGCCATTTTGAGATCGGGCGGCAGCCATTTTGAAGACAATTCCCACCATTTTGAGGTCGGGCAGCCACCATTTTTGAATCGGGCGGCAGCCATTTTGAGTCAGACTCCCGCCATTTTCAGTTCGGGCGGCCGCCATCTTTGAACCGGGCGGCGGCCATTTTGAAGCAGACTCCCGCCATTTTGAGTTCGGGCGGCGGCCATTTTTGAACCGGGAGGCGGCCATTTTGACGCCAATCCCCGCCATTTTGAGTTCGGGCAGCCGCCATATTTGATTCGGGCGGCGGCCATTTTGAAGCCGGCAGCCGCCATTTTGAGTTCGGGCAGCCGCCATCTTTGAATCGAGCGGCGGCCATTTTGAAGCCAGCGGCCGCCATTTTGGGTTAGGGTTAGGGTTAGGGTTAGGGTTAGGGTTAGGGTTAGGGTTAGGGTTAGGGTTAGGGTTAGGGTTAGGGTTAGGGTTAGGGTTAGGGTTAGGGTTAGGGTTAGGGTTAGGGTTAGGGTTAGGGTTAGGGTTAGGGTTAGGGTTAGGGTTAGGGTTAGGGTTAGGGTTAGGGTTAGGGTTAGGGTTAGGGTTAGGGTTAGGGTTAGGGTTAGGGTTAGGGTTAGGGTTAGGGTTAGGGTTAGGGTTAGGGTTAGGGTTAGGGTTAGGGTTAGGGTTAGGGTTAGGGTTAGGGTTAGGGTTAGGGTTAGGGTTAGGGTCAGGGTTAGGGTTAGGGTCAGGGTCAGGGTCAGGGTCAGGGTCAGGGTCAGGGTCAGGGTCAGGGTCAGGGTCAGGGTCAGGGTCAGGGTCAGGGTCAGGGTTAGGGTTAGGGTTAGGGTTAGGGTTAGGGTTAGGGTTAGGGTTAGGGTTAGGGTTAGGGTTAGGGTTAGGGTTAGGGTTAGGGTTAGGGTTAGGGTTAGGGTTAGGGTTAGGGTTAGGGTTAGGGTTAGGGTTAGGGTTAGGGTTAGGGTTAGGGTTAGGGTTAGGGTTAGGGTTAGGGTTAGGGTTAGGGTTAGGGTTAGGGTTAGGGTTAGGGTTAGGGTTAGGGTTAGGGTTAGGGTTAGGGTTAGGGTTAGGGTTAGGGTTAGGGTTAGGGTTAGGGTTAGGGTTAGGGTTAGGGTTAGGGTTAGGGTTAGGGTTAGGGTTAGGGTTAGGGTTAGGGTTAGGGTTAGGGTTAGGGTTAGGGTTAGGGTTAGGGTTAGGGTTAGGGTTAGGGTTAGGGTTAGGGTTAGGGTTAGGGTTAGGGTTAGGGTTAGGGTTAGGGTTAGGGTTAGGGTTAGGGTTAGGGTTAGGGTTAGGGTTAGGGTTAGGGTTAGGGTTAGGGTTAGGGTTAGGGTTAGGGTTAGGGTTAGGGTTAGGGTTAGGGTTAGGGTTAGGGTTAGGGTTAGGGTTAGGGTTAGGGTTAGGGTTAGGGTTAGGGTTAGGGTTAGGGTTAGGGTTAGGGTTAGGGTTAGGGTTAGGGTTAGGGTTAGGGTTAGGGTTAGGGTTAGGGTTAGGGTTAGGGTTAGGGTTAGGGTTAGGGTTAGGGTTAGGGTTAGGGTTAGGGTTAGGGTTAGGGTTAGGGTTAGGGTTAGGGTTAGGGTTAGGGTTAGGGTTAGGGTTAGGGTTAGGGTTAGGGTTAGGGTTAGGGTTAGGGTTAGGGTTAGGGTTAGGGTTAGGGTTAGGGTTAGGGTTAGGGTTAGGGTTAGGGTTAGGGTTAGGGTTAGGGTTAGGGTTAGGGTTAGGGTTAGGGTTAGGGTTAGGGTTAGGGTTAGGGTTAGGGTTAGGGTTAGGGTTAGGGTTAGGGTTAGGGTTAGGGTTAGGGTTAGGGTTAGGGTTAGGGTTAGGGTTAGGGTTAGGGTTAGGGTTAGGGTTAGGGTTAGGGTTAGGGTTAGGGTTAGGGTTAGGGTTAGGGTTAGGGTTAGGGTTAGGGTTAGGGTTAGGGTTAGGGTTAGGGTTAGGGTTAGGGTTAGGGTTAGGGTTAGGGTTAGGGTTAGGGTTAGGGTTAGGGTTAGGGTTAGGGTTAGGGTTAGGGTTAGGGTTAGGGTTAGGGTTAGGGTTAGGGTTAGGGTTAGGGTTAGGGTTAGGGTTAGGGTTAGGGTTAGGGTTAGGGTTAGGGTTAGGGTTAGGGTTAGGGTTAGGGTTAGGGTTAGGGTTAGGGTTAGGGTTAGGGTTAGGGTTAGGGTTAGGGTTAGGGTTAGGGTTAGGGTTAGGGTTAGGGTTAGGGTTAGGGTTAGGGTTAGGGTTAGGGTTAGGGTTAGGGTTAGGGTTAGGGTTAGGGTTAGGGTTAGGGTTAGGGTTAGGGTTAGGGTTAGGGTTAGGGTTAGGGTTAGGGTTAGGGTTAGGGTTAGGGTTAGGGTTAGGGTTAGGGTTAGGGTTAGGGTTAGGGTTAGGGTTAGGGTTAGGGTTAGGGTTAGGGTTAGGGTTAGGGTTAGGGTTAGGGTTAGGGTTAGGGTTAGGGTTAGGGTTAGGGTTAGGGTTAGGGTTAGGGTTAGGGTTAGGGTTAGGGTTAGGGTTAGGGTTAGGGTTAGGGTTAGGGTTAGGGTTAGGGTTAGGGTTAGGGTTAGGGTTAGGGTTAGGGTTAGGGTTAGGGTTAGGGTTAGGGTTAGGGTTAGGGTTAGGGTTAGGGTTAGGGTTAGGGTTAGGGTTAGGGTTAGGGTTAGGGTTAGGGTTAGGGTTAGGGTTAGGGTTAGGGTTAGGGTTAGGGTTAGGGTTAGGGTTAGGGTTAGGGTTAGGGTTAGGGTTAGGGTTAGGGTTAGGGTTAGGGTTAGGGTTAGGGTTAGGGTTAGGGTTAGGGTTAGGGTTAGGGTTAGGGTTAGGGTTAGGGTTAGGGTTAGGGTTAGGGTTAGGGTTAGGGTTAGGGTTAGGGTTAGGGTTAGGGTTAGGGTTAGGGTTAGGGTTAGGGTTAGGGTTAGGGTTAGGGTTAGGGTTAGGGTTAGGGTTAGGGTTAGGGTTAGGGTTAGGGTTAGGGTTAGGGTTAGGGTTAGGGTTAGGGTTAGGGTTAGGGTTAGGGTTAGGGTTAGGGTTAGGGTTAGGGTTAGGGTTAGGGTTAGGGTTAGGGTTAGGGTTAGGGTTAGGGTTAGGGTTAGGGTTAGGGTTAGGGTTAGGGTTAGGGTTAGGGTTAGGGTTAGGGTTAGGGTTAGGGTTAGGGTTAGGGTTAGGGTTAGGGTTAGGGTTAGGGTTAGGGTTAGGGTTAGGGTTAGGGTTAGGGTTAGGGTTAGGGTTAGGGTTAGGGTTAGGGTTAGGGTTAGGGTTAGGGTTAGGGTTAGGGTTAGGGTTAGGGTTAGGGTTAGGGTTAGGGTTAGGGTTAGGGTTAGGGTTAGGGTTAGGGTTAGGGTTAGGGTTAGGGTTAGGGTTAGGGTTAGGGTTAGGGTTAGGGTTAGGGTTAGGGTTAGGGTTAGGGTTAGGGTTAGGGTTAGGGTTAGGGTTAGGGTTAGGGTTAGGGTTAGGGTTAGGGTTAGGGTTAGGGTTAGGGTTAGGGTTAGGGTTAGGGTTAGGGTTAGGGTTAGGGTTAGGGTTAGGGTTAGGTTAGGGTTAGGGTTAGGGTTAGGGTTAGGGTTAGGGTTAGGGTTAGGGTTAGGGTTAGGGTTAGGGTTAGGGTTAGGGTTAGGGTTAGGGTTAGGGTTAGGGTTAGGGTTAGGGTTAGGGTTAGGGTTAGGGTTAGGGTTAGGGTTAGGGTTAGGGTTAGGGTTAGGGTTAGGGTTAGGGTTAGGGTTAGGGTTAGGGTTAGGTTAGGGTTAGGGTTAGGGTTAGGGTTAGGGTTAGGGTTAGGGTTAGGGTTAGGGTTAGGGTTAGGGTTAGGGTTAGGGTTAGGGTTAGGGTTAGGGTTAGGGTTAGGGTTAGGGTTAGGGTTAGGGTTAGGGTTAGGGTTAGGGTTAGGGTTAGGGTTAGGGTTAGGGTTAGGGTTAGGGTTAGGGTTAGGGTTAGGGTTAGGGTTAGGGTTAGGGTTAGGGTTAGGGTTAGGGTTAGGGTTAGGGTTAGGGTTAGGGTTAGGGTTAGGGTTAGGGTTAGGGTTAGGGTTAGGGTTAGGGTTAGGGTTAGGGTTAGGGTTAGGGTTAGGGTTAGGGTTAGGGTTAGGGTTAGGGTTAGGGGTTAGGGTTAGGGTTAGGGTTAGGGTTAGGGTTAGGGTTAGGGTTAGGGTTAGGGTTAGGGTTAGGGTTAGGGTTAGGGTTAGGGTTAGGGTTAGGGTTAGGGTTAGGGTTAGGGTTAGGGTTAGGGTTAGGGTTAGGGTTAGGGTTAGGGTTAGGGTTAGGGTTAGGGTTAGGGTTAGGGTTAGGGTTAGGGTTAGGGTTAGGGTTAGGGTTAGGGTTAGGGTTAGGGTTAGGGTTAGGGTTAGGGTTAGGGTTAGGGTTAGGGTTAGGGTTAGGGTTAGGGTTAGGGTTAGGGTTAGGGTTAGGGTTAGGGTTAGGGTTAGGGTTAGGGTTAGGGTTAGGGTTAGGGTTAGGGTTAGGGTTAGGGTTAGGGTTAGGGTTAGGGTTAGGGTTAGGGGTTAGGGTTAGGGTTAGGGTTAGGGTTAGGGTTAGGGTTAGGGTTAGGGTTAGGGTTAGGGTTAGGGTTAGGGTTAGGGTTAGGGTTAGGGTTAGGGTTAGGGTTAGGGTTAGGGTTAGGGTTAGGGTTAGGGTTAGGGTTAGGGTTAGGGTTAGGGTTAGGGTTAGGGTTAGGGTTAGGGTTAGGGTTAGGGTTAGGGTTAGGGTTAGGGTTAGGGTTAGGGTTAGGGTTAGGGTTAGGGTTAGGGTTAGGGTTAGGGTTAGGGTTAGGGTTAGGGTTAGGGTTAGGGTTAGGGTTAGGGTTAGGGTTAGGGTTAGGGTTAGGGTTAGGGTTGGTTAGGGTTAGGGTTAGGGTTAGGGTTAGGGTTAGGGTTAGGGTTAGGGTTAGGGTTAGGGTTAGGGTTAGGGTTAGGGTTAGGGTTAGGGTTAGGGTTAGGGTTAGGGTTAGGGTTAGGGTTAGGGTTAGGGTTAGGGTTAGGGTTAGGGTTAGGGTTAGGGTTAGGGTTAGGGTTAGGGTTAGGGTTAGGGTTAGGGTTAGGGTTAGGGTTAGGGTTAGGGTTAGGGTTAGGGTTAGGGTTAGGGTTAGGGTTAGGGTTAGGGTTAGGGTTAGGGTTAGGGTTAGGGTTAGGGTTAGGGTTAGGGTTAGGGTTAGGGTTAGGGTTAGGGTTAGGGTTAGGGTTAGGGTTAGGGTAGGTTAGGGTTAGGGTTAGGGTTAGGGTTAGGGTTAGGGTTAGGGTTAGGGTTAGGGTTAGGGTTAGGGTTAGGGTTAGGGTTAGGGTTAGGGTTAGGGTTAGGGTTAGGGTTAGGGTTAGGGTTAGGGTTAGGGTTAGGGTTAGGGTTAGGGTTAGGGTTAGGGTTAGGGTTAGGGTTAGGGTTAGGGTTAGGGTTAGGGTTAGGGTTAGGGTTAGGGTTAGGGTTAGGGTTAGGGTTAGGGTTAGGGTTAGGGTTAGGGTTAGGGTTAGGGTTAGGGTTAGGGTTAGGGTTAGGGTTAGGGTTAGGGTTAGGGTTAGGGTTAGGGTTAGGGTTAGGGTTAGGGTTAGGGTTAGGGTTAGGGTTAGGGTTAGGGTTAGGGTTAGGGTTAGGGTTAGGGTTAGGGTTAGGGTTAGGGTTAGGGTTAGGGTTAGGGTTAGGGTTAGGGTTAGGGTTAGGGTTAGGGTTAGGGTTAGGGTTAGGGTTAGGGTTAGGGTTAGGGTTAGGGTTAGGGTTAGGGTTAGGGTTAGGGTTAGGGTTAGGGTTAGGGTTAGGGTTAGGGTTAGGGTTAGGGTTTAGGGTTAGGGTTAGGGTTAGGGTTTAGGGTTAGGGTTAGGGTTAGGGTTAGGGTTAGGGTTAGGGTTAGGGTTAGGGTTAGGGTTAGGGTTAGGGTTTAGGGTTAGGGTTAGGGTT